>JAPYZA010000140.1:0-56246 GCA_030522685.1 Eupelmus azureus | reverse complement strand
CAGCGATTACACCTTTCGCTTGTGTTGAGTCATATATAATTAAATCGCCCAAGGGCTAATACGATCAACTTTTCACTCCTTACACAAACTTAACATTTTCACTCTAATAAACAAGCAAATATCACCGCATTCTCTTCGCTGGAAAAATAGCAAACAAGCATCTCAGGGACCATTTGTCGCGGCCCAAATAGAAACAAAGCCGTAGCCTTTGAAACCACTAGCGATAAGCGGCGCGCTCTTTTACAAAGGCGAAGCTAACCCGCCTAATGATGCAATTTGTACGAGCGATAATAATAAAGCGTACTTTATTGAAATAAAGCCGCGCGCGGTGTGCTTTTCTTTTCGTTCGCGGCGCTCGGAACCGCGAGAGGGAAAACGTGGAAAACGCGATATTACATGCGGTGCGCAGTGAGCCGGCTGTCTGAGATCGAAATGAAAAGTTTTAGTTTTGCCAGCGCGGTGTAAAGTAGTAGTTTTTTGTGAAAGCGGCCGTGTAAAATTTCTAAAAGTACTTTAGACCCGTTTGTACATAAATCTTCGAATCTCTTTACAGCAATTTTATTATACGTGAAAGTTATATGTGAAATCTTAACCCTTTCATGTCCCGCGATATAAGTCATACATACGAAAAATTGATTTACCTCCTGTTTTTTGCTCCAGTTTTGCGGCGAACCGAGGAGGCTTGATTGAGAGCCGAAAGGAAAAGTGAATAGTTAGTGAAAAAAATGTAGCAAAATTGGCGATTTGCAATTATGGATCCCGGGATGATTAACAACTTAATTCCTCAATATAAATACGCACATCCGAATGCGCGAGATTTATGAAGGATGCATTATAAATCAATAAAGCGTTTAAGAAAGTAATTTTATAGTGTGAAATTCGCCAAACCATTAGGCTAGATTTTAATATTTTACGTATCAATTAAAAAGCAGATAAATTTTAAAACTCCTGACGTTTACGAAGGAATAAATAAACATTTGATTCCGCCCATAAAATCCACAGTAAATCAATTCCTCGTGAACGTGCCCACATCTCCCCGGACAAAAACATATTATATTTTCTACTTCTCATCAAAGCTCACCACGTTGCACAAGTGCAAAATTTCACCTCGGCGAAGCATCCGCTCGCTAAACAACCGTAAACAAACCAACTTCGTGGGAGAGACTCGAAAGTGAGCGTTGCGTAATAACCGCATTGCAGCGACATATTAGGCCTATCGGTCGGGCAACGCCATGCCGCAGCAGTAGAGGGTCTTAACCCACTTAAAAGGGCCGGCGCACGCGACTGTGCCAACGGGGGTTAGAGGGAGAGTCTGCACAAGACGAACGCCGTTGGCCTAGTGACTCGCCTTTGAGTTATACGTGAAAAATGTGTTAACGGAATGCTGCCTAGATCAGTGGAAATTGTGAATGGTTGCTTCGATGGGTATAGTCTTGGTTCTACAAGTTTTTAATCTCGGTATTATCTTACTGCGCTGCAGACTGCAATTACTGAATTAACTACTGCGTTTTGTACTCTAATCTGCGCGTATCGCCAAAAACGAAGTACAACCCGTTTTCAAGATTGCACCCGGTTATACCAATACAACTCCGGGGCTCCTTAACATTCCAGCGGGGCTCTAAACAAAACCATAGCCGAGCAGGCGGCTTAATCGGCCTTATCAAGGCTTCTAAATACCGGCAAAGCGAGATTTATCTATCCACGCACGTTATACCCCCTTCGCCGGCTTCGGCTCTAGGAACGTGGAGGAAACCGGTATATCTTAAAGCGCCAGCTGCTGCTCCCGGCTGTAATCCTGGCGTACATCGAAAAGTTCGGAGCAGTCGCGCGGAGCGAGAGCCGCGATGAGGAATGCGCATTCTTAGGAAGTTTCTGAGTCAACGCGGAAGAACTTTGAGGAATGCTGATGCTAAATTTGTCGCGCGTGCCGGTATAGTTAGCGCGTTTTGACTGCGACTATATATTTTTAATGCGAGCTTTCAAAGTTTTAATTAACCCCCGAAATTTAATCAGCTTGTTAACCTTACAAATTTTTATTAATTTCCAATCCGAAAAACGACTTCTTTAAGAATGATTGAATCAGATGTCGTTGAACCGATTATTCATTAACAGCACCTCTCCTTTTTCCATCCACTCTCAAACGTCTCCTACTTCTCTCTCTGCAGTGCATCTTCCTATACATCCTTTCCTCAAGGTTCACGCATGCATATATATACGTACACAGTGTGTTCACCGCGGGCGGGGCGCGAGCTCTGCGATAGATTAATTGCGTATCAAAACGCAGGCCAAGTCGATTTACAATGCGCGGTTAGCTCTAGGGGATAATCGAGCGTTTCCGCCCTGATGGAGGATTTTTTTGCGGCCGGGTGACGCGAGGATTGAGTTTTCTGCGTGAAAGTCGGCGCGAGGATGAGAGGAGAGGTGTTTTCTATTAGCTGCTATGGGAGCGTGGAGAATGAGGATTATGGGTGTTTTGGTGCGTGGTGTATTGTGATGGTGGGTTGGTTCTGGGCGGTTTGATGGTTTGCATCGCCGGGAGAAATGATTTTTTTAGTGATTGGGTGATGAAATGGGTTCGAGAAAATTTAGCTCTTTAGAATTGGTTGATAGTCTGTTCATATCTAGGTGATTGCATATCGTACGTAGTCAACAGTGTTAGGATATTGATTTTATTCGTGGATTGCAGTTAAACCGAATTTGGTATGCAACATCTTAGATTGTGGAATATAAAGTTTAGTTCAATAGCTACAAAAAGCTAGAACATTTTAAAACAATATTAGTTACTTTGTTTTTATGATTATGATTGTAAGCCCATACAATCTTAAAATAAGTGAATAAGTAAATAAATAAATAAGAATGACTCTTGATAAGAGGTAAAATGCTTTTACTGTAATTTCACATCAAATGGAGTCTGCAAATATGTAAATGATTTTTATTCTGATTGTTGAAACGTTTCATTAGAAGATTCTCCGACATTCTTGCTTTAGAGTCGGCTTGTTTTTGTATGTAAATCTAGTCGTTTTCACAGCGTTGTATTTCCGCAGAAACAGTTAGGTAGTAATACAAGAGGTGTTAAATGGATAAATTTTATGGTCTATCGAGAATATATAAATATTCAATGACCTTTTCTGCAATTCCTAATCAATACTAATTTACTATTAAATTTGCAGCTTTTCTCTCGCGTATTTTGCGACTTTAAATTATCATCGCATTAGTTAAACCATTAAATTCACAAAAAAATTTCCAACATATTACGAATTTTTACTAAAATAAGTACAAATAAGTACCAACAAGCATCGAATCCTCAGTTCTACACACCACATCATATAATGCAATCAAACGATATTTTTCACTTTAAACTCCAGATTACCAGATTATTTATACACACCCGTCAGCCGTAAAAATTATTTAAAATGAAAACGAAACCGTAACTCGAAATTTCACAAAACGAAACCTCAATCCAGCCTCTCTCGGCTCCTTCGAATTACTTTAATTTAGTGGCTTCCGCGGGCACGTAACTACACCTCGTCCATCAAGTCCGCGCCTCGTTTATTTTCGTCACGTGCGTACTCAGCGCCTCGTCATATCGCGCGCTCGCCGCGGAAAAGACGGGCGCGAGCCGAAGGAAAGGAAAGACGAGGAAAAAAAAATGAAAAGGAGAAGCCCCATCAAAGAAACTTTCTCTCTCGCTCGTATATACGCGGCGAGCGCACAGTGGGGGAGGGAAAAACCTCAATAACCGCAAAAGGCAATTAAAGGTGCGAGCGAGGCGCACATGCTCGCTGCGGCCGGCTTTATGAACTTGATCGAGCTCTCCGGCTAGGAGGAAGAGAGAGAAAGAGACGGAGAGACGTAACACACTCTTGACCTCAAATGCTTAAGTTCCTACATGCTGGAAAACAAGTTTTTTTTTGTGCGCGCTTTTTTTTGGGTTTGTTGTTATGAAAACGAGTGTTTTGTTTACATCGTGAAAGGAGTGGGTGGAGAAGGGTGAGAAATTATTATTTGAAATTAAAATTTTGGATATTTTTAAGAGGCATGTTATATGTGATTGCAGTTGGGAATAACAGCGAGATATACAAAATGTTCTATTCTTCCCTTAAATGCCTCACCGTATGTTTTAATTCTAAGTTCACTCCTAAAACTTAATGTAAATCCACTTATAAAATTATTTTATAATTAAACATTATTTAACAAAAAAACTCCAATCCCACTATTACCCAACCCAAAACCCAATCCCTCACGAAAAAAATTTCTTCCGACAGCGCGCAAAATATCAAGCGCCCAGAGCTCGCGCGAAATCGATGCTCTCTTCCTACTTTCTTCGGTCGTCCTCGCGCGGGGGTGGGTCAGTCGCGTGTGCGGTATGCAAATATGCGCGCTGGCACCGCCTAGCACCGAAACTACACCTACTTGGCCGCGGAAGAGCCACCGCGCTGATGCGACGCCAGGATAAACCGGCGGGATATCGCTCGTTTTCCAGGCCGTGAATTAAAGGATGGAGTTGGTTTTGGCAAAGGTGAAGAATGATGAGAGAATGCGAAGAAGGATGAGTTGGGGTTGCTGGGGTGGCGAGGTATTGTGTAACTTTATTTGTGATTGTGTTAATGTGCCTACTTATTTTTGTCTAGTTTTGTGTTTCTGATTCTTTAATATATTTTTATTGTTATTAACGAGTTTAATCAAAATTTAGTCTTTTCTTACTAATTTCTTTCTTGATGTGTAATATTGATTCTATTTTACAAAAAAAAAACCAATTCTAAATTTCAACTTTTCTAAAAATTATTGAAAAAATGTTCTTCTCAAAACTCTCTCAAATCTTCTCCTCGCGCAAAATGCAACAAACCATCATATTCCCAAAGCTCATCCTCTCCAGAAAAGCTTGCTCAACCTCCTCCACGTTCCTCCTCCGCTTTATCGATTCCACCTCTCGGCGACAAAGCCATCTTCCGCGCCGGCGTAAGCCCAAAGTCCTCACTCTCCCTCCCTCCCTCCTCTCTATCGTCGAGACTTCCCATCTGGCTACTTTATCTCCGTCCCGACGAAAAAGGGGAGAGTTCGAGTAGAGTCCGTGTATTATTTCAAGCGGAGAATCCTCTGCGCGAGTATAAATACGACGACGACGGCGGCGGCCAATTCGGCATTCAGCGAGAAGGAGGCGGATTTCGGTCCCTCCTTTCTTGCTTTTTTTACTATTATTCGCGCGCAAGGGAAAGGCGCGCGCGTGCGAAGCCGACCGGAAGCATTAGCATATGAAAAACGCCCTCTTGGAGCAAGGAAGATTCAAGGACTCTTCCGATTCTTTGCTTGAGGGTGCGTCTGCAGTGGCGAGGTTGTTGATTATAGGAATGCGACTTTTGGCAGAGTAGTGAGGTGTGTTATTGTGCTTTTGTGTTCGATGAAATTGAAAATTGAGAGTGGCTAATGCAGCGCCGCAGGCGAAAGCGGGATTTACTTGCTGATCTTGGACTGTATGATAATTTTAATTAAATTACTCTTGGTACTTTCAAATGATATACTCTTCTTATTTTATAAATTTATGATTTATTAGAATTATTAACTAGCTTGATTTTTCATTCTAAACGTTATTAAAACTATGTTTTTTCTTCTTCCTTCTTTCCTGCACGTATTCGCAAGTTACGTATACCATTTCAAAAATCACGTCATGTGTCGCTCTTCATATTTATTTTCAAACTGTACATATTTTTTATCTTTTTTTCTTACAGCGTTTAATTTCACAATAATATTATAAGCAGGCATTAAAAATTAAATCGAATTTCGAATTCGGCTAGTAGACTTTATTTTTAAATTTCTAAGAAATAATTTAAAAGCTGTAATCATTTCTACCCCCTTTAGAATGAAGACATGTCTGTCATGACTGCAGTTCCCCAGAGGGAAAACTACATAGTGGAAGCGGAACTTCGCGGTTAATTACCGAAGAAGCAAGTTTTTCAAGGAAGATTGTTTCCTGTAGCGCTCTGTTACGTAAACGGATAGGGCATCTTTGTTACTATGCAGGATCCATATTAACAATTTTTATTCTTATTTTTATTTAAATCAGAAATCGCATCAAACTTCTGTATATAAACCTATTCGGCAATAAAAAAAAAACATAAAACCGGCCACAACGTCGAAACGGAAGTGCAAAAGTAGGCTACCCAGACGAGCCCACAAGGCCCGAAATCGTCGAAATAACCATCAAGCGCCGAAAACACAAAAGCCAAACCTTATGCGCGCAGATGGGCCGGCTCGCTCGTGACTCTCGTAATCCAGTTACGCTTCCGAGGCTCGCCGCTGCACGCGAAGCAGCGGGGGCCACGCCAAACTAAACGAGACTGCGGGTATATGTACACACCACTCAGCGGATTGCGTAAGAAAGGAGATCAAGAGCCTGAGAAGCGAATTTTTCGCCGTTTCGGAGACAGACTCGCGCTACCCTCACAGGAAAGCCGAGGGCTGTTTTCCTTTGATTTACGTTTTCGTCTGCGGGAGTACTTTCGTTTGCAAACGAGTTCTTTTTTCTCGAAGACGGTGGAGAAGAATTTAATCTCGCGACGAGACGTTTGATGAAATTGGTGTTTGGATGAAGACATTCTTCGGTGGACTTTGAAATTGTTCTTTTATCGCGCTTTGTATGGGCGTGCTTTTGGTAATGTAGATTCTTTGATACCAGCTTATTTGAGTTGGCATTCATTGAGTTGTTTTGATCGGAGGTGTTAAAATTGGATTTTCATATAGTCAGCGCGCAATTAGGCAACTCAAATTTCGATTAAAATTACAAGCTCGAATTAATGCCTGTTATTACAGAAATCATAAACGATTTTGGATAATAGTCAGAGCAGGACAGGAGAAAAACCATCGACTCACTAATTATTTTGTAACTGCAATCCCCAAATAAAGCAACGGAAAATTTGAATATAATAAACTCCGCAACCTTTTCCACGAGACACGTAACGCAGCTTTGGACCCGGGCGCGTGTGAACGTTATGAAATATACTCGTGTACGTACCTGAACGCTCCCATTGATCTTTTTCTTGCTCAATGCGCAACACTTGCGCGACTTGAATGTATATATACGCCTCTGATTGACACCGATCGATGTTATCTGGCCGCCCGGTATATAATTGATAAATTGAACGCCGAGGTGTGAAGGGGAAAAAAAATTCGAGGTGTCGAGGCGAAATATTTTGAATTTTTCGTCCCCCCGGTGTATGAGCGCGCCGGTGACTCGGCGAGTTTCATAAATAGTTCACAGATCGATTGCGTGCCCGGTGCGATTCGACCGGTTGTTTTGATCGGTGTCTGTCAATTATCGGGTGATTCAATGCCGGGCACGAAAAAAAATCAATTGCCTTTAACGCGTAATATTGGCTTCTATTATTTATTGTGCGGTGTGAGACGGGTTAAGAATAGACGTGGTTTGTTCTATTTTTAAAGTTACTTAAATATTGGACACTGTAATGGTTTTCTTAGCACTGTGTTTATTTGTTATTGTATTGATGAAGCATTTATTGTGTTACTATACTTACTTAAATGTAAATGATTTCTTCTTTTCAATCTTCTAATATTCAAGCATAAAGGTTAGTAGATGTGTATTATTTCTAAATGAGGAAGTGAAATGTGATTTTAATATATTTTACACAGTAAATGTTATTTTCGATTAAAAATTTAATAAACCCTTCTAAAAATAATCAATTACGTATAAAAAATACTTTAATAAAAATCAACAAACGTCTCAATACATTAACGAAATCCCGCTTACAGCAAACCCTGCAGCCTCCCAAAGCCTCCGTTACATCAAAAACCCAGCGCTCAAAAACTCAAATCGGAATTTAAAAACGAAAAATCCCGCACCGATAAGCCCCCAGGAAGAGGCGATCGTTGCAAAAAAAAGGTACGTCGAACAACAAAGCCCACAACGAAAACAATGTCCAGAACGCGGAAAAGCGGCGGCGACGCATAACAGCTGACTGGACAAGCGCTCGCTGCACACACACACAGACTCGCAAAGCGGCGGCGAGGAGATTATCTTTTCCCCGTTCTCTCGCTCTCGGAGCTCTCGCACGGGAGAGTGCATGTAGGTGCGCTCACACAGCTGTGCATGTTTATAATGCGGCGAGGAAGAGAGAGGGGGGAGAGGTAGCTGCGGGGGTGGCGGGAGTCGAGTGCGGGGTGGGGAGACGGTATTTGTTTGCTGCGGATTTGATGGGATTTGGAATCAGCTGGATTGGTGGTGTATAGGCGGATGTTTTGGGGGAGTTTTGAGGAAAATTTTGGAGAGGGTCGTGGATGTACTTTTAGAAGGTTTTTATTTAAAAATGGATTGATTTGTATCGAGATAGAATATTAGTTACTTAGGGCTAATCATTAAAATTTGTTAAGGCTTTACATGTGTCTGATTATGAGTTAAATAATAACCACGATTATATTAATAATTGAACTAAATTATGCTCTGATTAGTTTTATTTAATTTTCTATTCTGGTAGGATTGAATTTTGGAAACTAATAATCCATGGCTGTTTATAAATTTAATCATTCAATTTAATTTATGCTGTTTTGATTAAAGATTATTACGACTCACTAAATCTAGTGAATTATTTCTACATCATAGAACATTAGATATTTTCTAAAAGTTAGTTATTAAAAATGAAATCATTAAAAATGTTAGGAAAAAGTGTAACTCTAATTAAAATTAATATAATAAGGTACTTTCATTTTAAATTTTGTAATTTCCTCACTTCATTAATTAAATAACTTACAGAAACATAATAGATTTTAATTACTAAAACAGGCCTCGTTACATTTTATAATCTATCCGTTACGTTACTCCATAGACCATCCCATTCTTCCCAAACAATTTACAAACCACCACGAATTCCAAAAACCTCCCCACCCCCCACTTCTCACTAACCGTCCTCATTATCATCAGAATCCCCAGCTCTCTTCACCACAAAAGCCTCGAATCTTCCAGCCTCTTATTAGTAAATCACACGCGTGTCATCCGCTCTCGCTCCGCCGCGTGCAAAAGGTGCAATAACCATACCCAGAAGAGCACACACACACACCTACCCATGCATCCTCTCAACACACACACTCACGATCCAACAGAGTAAGAGAGACGCAGGGGAAAAAGGCGGCTAGGGAAGAGGAGGGGGGGAAGGGAGCAGCAGCAACAGCAGCAGCAGCAGCAGTAAGATCCCCAGGTGGGGAGGGAAGGGAGAGAAAGAGAGAGAACGAGAACGTCGGGGTTCCCGACCGCTGCTCTCTCGAGCCGCCGACGCGCGCCGCCGCAGCCGCCGCCGGGGCATTGCCGTCCGCGAGCTGGCCGCGATACCGCGCTCAGTCAGCAGGCTCTCCAGTATCCGATCTTGACTCGTGCCGCGCGCACCGTACGTATATGCATGCGCCGCCGCTCTCCTGTGACTCGTTGCTGGATGGCTTGTTCGTAGTTCTTTTTGAGTGTGTGGACTTTTTACGAGTGGTTTTAACGGTTGGTTAAGTGGGTGGTTGATTGGTCGTGACTGATCAGACAGGATTCGAGTGACTTGTGCGCATTGGAAGATTGCGTTTTCGGAGTGATAAGGTTTAACATTGGAGTGTGCTAAACTGTCAGCAGGATCGAGCGTTGATCCTGGGACGAGTGTCGAGAGTGAAAAAATACGACTCGGCGGATGGCTATAAGAACAAACAGTAAGATCGAAAACGCGATCGCAAGTCGAGAGATCGTTTAAACATTAATTCATCTCGGAGAGTTCATCGACTTTACAGCGCATCGCCGTTCGTAAACCAAAAGTCAGTGCTTAAAAAAAAAACAAAAGGAAAAAAATAGTGTTCATAAACCTACAGTCCCATCTCGGCGAAGACAAAACCGCACGTAAAAGCCTGGCGTACACAATCCATAGCCGTACATATACACAGAGAGAGTGAGTGCAACAAAAGTACAGTGAACCGCGCGCGGCTGCCGCAGTGGAAAAAGCGCGCCGGTGCGCGCCAGCTCGGATATATATATATATACGTACAGTGTGCTGTTAGTGTGGCCTGGGTGCTCCTCGAGTATACATATATATAGTGGTGAATGATTTTTTGCCCCGCAGGTTTTTCGTCCGCCGTCCGAGCGATGGCTGCTGAACCCGCCTGCCGCCAAGGTCCCGAGACGTAGCCGATTTCAGCGAGCGATTAGGTCAGTTGGCTTGCCTCCTCCTATGTATTATGCGCGCCGATTTTTCGGCCTCGCGCCGCTGGTTGGGGTATATATGTGTGTGTAAGCGATGTATTTATGCCTTCCTGCAAGAGACGAGGGGGTGTGTGTCACGGGTCATTGCGGATTTAATGGCGTTACGGCGCACCTGGTGTGTATAGCGGGTGCGCGCTTTCGATTCGAGGGTTTTGGATATATTTAGTGAGTGTTTGGTTGGATTGACGAGAGAGGAGTGAGTGGGATTGTTTGGGAGAGGTTTGAGTGAGTTTCGGTTGGGTTGATGGAGAGGAGATGATTTTTAAATGTTTTCATGACCTGTACTTTTTTGAGGATTTTTGAGAATGGATAGTTAATATTTGCCAGAAGTTCGAACCTTTTTATTAAAACAAACAAGAAAGTTTTTAAACTAGCACATATTATTTTCTTTTTGAAAATGTAATACTATAAATTCTCACATTTACGATATTACTATTTTAAAAGTTATATTTTTCAAAGAGTCAATAAATTATTAGAAATAATATTACACATTATAACATCTTTGATACACTATATCAAAATGTAAACCATTTATAAATTAAAATAATAATTAAATATTAAATTTTATTAAAAAATTACTTCTTTACGAAGAAAATGATCAATTAAATATATCACTATATAATATGTTTAAAATACAATACATATTATCTGTAAATAATTATGTTTTGTGGTACAATTTTTAAAAATGTAGTTATTTTTATTTATAAAATGTAATAATTTGTTGTATTATACAAATTTCTATTACGTTTAAAAATTGTAGTAATATTTAATAGACCACCTTCCTCCGTCCAAGTATGCAAACCCAAAATATTTATATCTCCAAAATACCAACCCATCCCAGCAAACTAATTAAACCTGCATCTAATTCAATCCTCTAAAAAAAACCACCTCTCCTCTCCGTTCCATTCACAAAACGCGACCCGCCTAAGGGACCATAAAAACTAAAAGCCAGAGGCTCGCGCGCGCTCAGCGAAAACTTAATAAATTAGCTGAAAAGGCTTGGGCGGCTCGCGGCACTCTTTTATTTTCTGCATTTTACATTCCCAGCGGAGGAACTCGCGTGTGCGTGATTACGCGTATATGTATAGGTAAGCCAGCGCAGCGTTCGTGTCCCGCTGCTGTCGCCGCGCAGCCGAGTGAATGAACGAACGGCGTTAAAAAGCGGAACGGAAGGGCGAGGACGACGACGCGAGCTCAGAGAGAGAAAGAGAATGGGAAAATTGCGAGGAAGGGCGAGGAGATTGTCGTAGGTCGAGGAGAAGTCGGTTCCTTGTGTTTCTCTTTCTGCGCGAGGCTTTTGTGTGGAGATGGTTTTTTGCTTTTTAGACACTGGGGGGATGGTTTTTTTTTACGAGGTGACGATTGTTTTTCAGTTTATTGCGGTCGAGGCGTAAGTGGTGAATGGTCGGATGCGGTGTGTTTGAATTTCAGTAACGATGTCATTGTGCTCGTTGGAGTATTTGTCTTGGGGTTTGAGTTTTTCAATTGTTTGAAAATGGTTGAGCTGTATTTTTGATTTTGTGATGTTTAAAATGTTGACGTTAATCATTCCTATAACTTCCATTTTATTGCAACAATTTTCTGATGTTTACAGAATTAATAATAAAAATTGAATTTTTACAATTTATTTTATTCTGATGACATGCTAAAATTCCTTTCGAACGAAATTAATTTAAAATACCCACCACAATTAATTTCAATTTTATCAAAACCAAAAACCACCCGAAAGCCCATGCAAAACCTTCATTCACCTCATCACCCAACGCCAGCCGCTCAACAGAACCCAAACTCCGCAGCCTCTCGAAAATCATCCGACCTCGTCTCTCACACCTTTCTCTCTTTCACACACTCCCAGCAGCTGATCGACACTGACCTCAACACGTCGAGAAAGCCTTGATTATAACCGGGAACCACCTCAGCTCAGCTTCGAGGATACCAAGCTTTGATCGATCGCGCAAAGAATCGCTCTTTCGCCGCGCGCGCGGCCTTAACCTTCGCGATGGACGCGCGCAAATTTATACATCCGCCGCTGCGGGTGTTGCGTGCGCCGCGACGCGTGTCCGTGCGCATATACCTACGCTCATAATGCCTGTTGTTTCCCTGCTAGTTCTGCGGGCAGCGTCGATGCGGGGAAGCACTTTTTTGCGGAAGCGGAATGGGACTGGGAGTTTGTTGATTTGCGAGGGGACTTTTACGGGATGCGATGATTCATGGCTTTTTTTTTTTTAGGGGGTATGGAGGTTGTTTTTGTAAGGAGCAGAGAATGTTTCCGGGGTTTTCGGTTGGCGCTGTTGATTTTTTGGTGTAATTCGGAAGAATAATATTTTTGTGGAAATTTCACTTTTTTGATGGATTCAAATTCTAGAAGATTTATACGCAGTGTCTGCGTTGCTTTTGAATGCGTGCAGTTGTCATGCGTAAAAGGAAATTATTACGAAATTGTCTGACAAGTGCTTTCAGAGGTCGTTGCCAGAAGGTGTTCTATATCCTGTTTCTGTAGGTATTTTCACCTCAGGGTTGTTACTGAGGAACAATATAAAATAATAAAATAAGAATGCAAAGTGAATTACGGGATACAGTTTCACTTAAACTCTTTAACAAATAAGATACTTATAATTTCGTAATTTTTTGTATAGAAAAATACAACAAAAATGAATATTAATAGTTATTTATAATATTTTTTGTACATTAATAATTTTTATGAATTGGTACACATATTTTTGATTTTTCAAACGTCAATTAACGTTTTACATCATTATAAAGTAAGTGTAATATTGAACACATTACATCAGAGAAAAACGAAATTTTCAATAATATTGTTACTTCTTTTATCTAGTAAGTACAATAGTTTTCTGAAAAAAGTTTTCATATTATTCACTTCTAAGTAAGTTTTTTTTTATACATGCAGTATGTTTTATCTTCTAATCATCATTCATGAGTCAGTATTGATTTAGGATGCATTCTCGTCCTATATTGACAAGTTTCACTTTTCTTTCTAAAGAATCTTAAAAGCTTTTTTTTCGAAAGTCACGGAATCCTCTTGAAATCTAACAAGAATATTATCATTGTTATTTTTATAGTACTTATTAAATAAGTCTTATATTGATAGTAACATAACATAATGCAGATGAATATCGAATCGATGAGAATGAAACAAATTTTTGTAATCCGAATTTTATTTTGAAAAGAAATATGAATGGCGATGTAAATGTTATTAAAGTTAGATTTTTTAAATGTATTCATAATATATTTTTAGTAAAACAAAGTTAATTCAATAATATTTTATTGTTTAAATATACTTTTCTATAAAGTAATATATTTTTCTATAAAATATCATGTTTTGATTTATTAAGGTATTAATTTTTCCATAAACTAAAATCATAACCATATGGAACTTTATCGTTCAAGATCTCATTCCATTTGAAACTTATAATCTGAAAATAAATAATCAATAATTTGCCATAATTCTTTCAATACCATTAACTTTCCTTATTGCAATCGCAATTTATTTCCACTGTAAATTATCAAATACACAAAAATATCTTAGATACAAAAAATTTCTATTAATACATCACGCTTAAAACAATGCCATATATCAACGAAATCATTTAATTACCATACCAAATCCATCCCGCCACTCATTAGAATAAACAAATATCCACTCTCGACAAAATTTACAATCGAATGAACCCATTAACGACTCCTACATTAAGACCCAACAAGCGTCAAACAACTTAATAAAAAGGAAAAGGTTCATCCATAAAGCCGCCATCGACCAATAAATTCCTCTCGATGACCAAGTCCCAATTCCAGGTAAAACTTTCGTTCCAATCATCGAAATTTCTTCGGGAAATCTCAATGGATCGGCGCGACGCGACGGCCGTAGGTAGAATTAAAAGGCGCACGCGTTAAGATCGGCAGGAAGCTCGTTTGAAGCTCGAGCCCATAAAAGTAAACAGCTTCTCGATATTGCAGAATCTTGCGGAATCGCCCTTTCTCTCGTCTCTTGTGGCATTTTTTTTTGCCCGCGCGCTGGCAGCATACTTTTCGCGTTGGCCGGCACCATTAATTAGAAGTCAAGTTTGGACGGGCATGGGTGACTTGCGCAAAGGGGAAAACGATTAGGTTTGTCAATCGGGTTGTTATGGTTTTTGGTTGGTTGTCTTAGTCGAATTCTTTTGAGTATGAAGAGTTGGAGTTGATTTGAGAAATTTTGGTTAAATTTTAGATAAAAACTGGTTAGAAGCTGGTTAGAATAACTCACATATATAATAGTTTTAGTCTGACTGTAAAGAGAATACTTAAGATTTTCTTTGTCATTTCGCTTAGACCTCCCCAGAGGCTTGTGTTTATATCTTTTATTCTCACTACCTCATTCTCACATTCTTCACTCAAGGTTCCCGATCCCCCGCGACAACTTTTGCTATCTTCTTCAGCCTATCTTATCCCATCTCTATTTCATTGTACCATTGTTGCTTCTTTACCGAGTCGCACAAGCTCTGTTACTCCTTCCAAACAATTGTTTACAATCGATTGTTTTTAAGCTAATAAAGATGATCCGGCAAGATCACGAAACATTCGCCAGCATGTCACCAGATTTACGCGTCAAAACTAACCCGGACAAAAATAATTCAACATTACCGAAAAGATTAATAGCAAACCACTCAGCGATCCGATCTCCTCCATCACAACAGGCCAGCGTCCCACTAAAGAACCAGAGTACAAGCGAGGTCAAACATTCGGCCACAGGCAGAGCTCTGCTTATCCATCATGACCCACAATTCCGGCGGCGCGGCGCATCCTGCATCCATCATAATTTTTCTCCTCGCCCGCGCCTCACCGTCATCAATCCGCCTTCTCTCTCTCCCTCCCTCTCCTCCTTCCTCTCTTTCTCTCCCTTTCCTCTGCCTCCTCGAGAATGCGAAAACTCGATATTATCTACGAGCCTCCTTCGTCTTCTTGTTCTTTCTCCCTGCGCTTCGGCCGTTCGTTATACAGCCGGTGGCGACCGGTCGCCGGGCTCTTTAAGAGAGGCGCGCGCGCGACGAGAGTTACGCGAGAACGAGTTTGGCAGGTCGCGCACGTCGTCGCAGCAGGCGCAGGTTCGCGCGCATAATAGCTGCAGCGCGCGAGTGTGTATGTACGTCAAGTGGAGTCGGCGCGAGGACTTGGAAAAGTGTAAGAAAAGGGCTTGGCTGGTTGGTCGATGGAGACATTTTTGGGGATAGGTTTAGAGTTTGGGTGGGTTTGGGTATCGTTTTTAGTTGAAGAAAGTTGATTGAAACTGATTTTACAATTGTGGTAAAAGCAATATTAATGCAATGTAAATGTATTATTACAGCAATATTAATGTAATATTACAACAATATTAATGTAATATTAATGCAATATTAATGTAATATTACTGCAATATCAATGTAATATTACTGCGATATTACTGCAATATTAATGCAATACTAATATTATATTAAAAATACAAATTCTGAAGTAACGTAAGCTGATGCTTTTTATTAACTTGGCTAATATAGCAATTTAGTATAATAAGACAAAATAATTTTTTACTAGATAGGAAAAGTACAAAATTAAGAAATCGTTCAATTTAGAAAACTAAATGGTAACTTTCAACAATAAAGTTATTGTAGTAAACAAGATGATCAATTTGAAATCATCATTTTTAATTTCACTTATGCCGGCAACAATTCGCAAATAAAACTGCACAAAAATCCCGTATCCAGAGCGACATCTAATTTTTACCCGACGAAAGATACAAGTCTGGAAGGGGAAAAGAGAAAAAGAAAAAAAAAAGATGAGCCGTTTAATATGCAGCGCCGTTTTTTAAGAGCCCGCGCGTACGAAATGCCTTTATAAAGTATGATACACCGGCTACGTGCCACGATAATGTCGCTCGCCGAACCCAAGTCACGCGTCAGAAGAAATGCGCTGCTTTATAAAGGTTTTTGAACGCGCGCAGTGGCTCGGCTCCGGCTGTCTGCTCTCTGCTCGCTCCATAGACTTCAAAAACGGGTCTTCTGTTCTTCGTAAATACGCGCTCGCGCGGCGGGCATTATTTTTCTCATTTCATTGAATTGTCGCGATAAAAATAAATTATTGCTTGCGAGGGGATGATTATTACGCTTACTGGGATGGCAGTGGTGTCCCCCCCCCTTTTTTTCCCTTTGTACGCTATTTTTTGTCATATTATACGCTTTTTGCAAAATTCGGAAGAAAGATAGAAAAAAGAGAGGCAATATATATATGAATAGATACGACACACTATAAACATTTCCGCGAAACTTGCGTTTTCCGACTTTTACCATGAAAAATAACTTTTTAACTTGATTTTCTTGGTCATGGTTTCGAAATCTTTTACTTTGTATATACGAAATAAGATTCGCTTTTTTCGCTTATTTACGAAAGTATTTTATTTAATTACTAATAATACTAATTACTAATTAGCTGCATTTTTGCAATGAAATTTTGAAAAGTCTTTTTTTAAAACGATTTTTAACTCAATATTCTCTTTCACATTAATACAGCATAGCCATATACATTCTAATAAAATACTTGGGGAAACTTAATAAAAAAGAAAAAAAAACAGATTTTAAATTTTAACAAATTGACGGAAATCTGAAACGTACTTAAGACCCGAAAATATCTCAATAAATAAATTAATTGAATTAAGGCGAGCGTAAACGCACGGTGATTTCAGCTCATAAAGCCGAGAATTTCAATTATTAAAATGTAGAACGCGCGCTATAAAGCGCCGGATTAACATCCTCCTTATAAGAGAGCGATTTTCGTCAAAATTCCCGCAGCGATCGAGTTCTCTCGCTTGAATTTCGGAAACACACGAGCGAGCTCTCTGGCTTCTTCGAAGGCGTTTAATTATTGCAAAGTCGACGGGGGCCTGCAGTTAACCTAACGACTCGCTCTTACCTCTTGAAAGTCCGCGCGCGCGAGCGGCTTGAGAATTTCCTACTCGCTTAATTTTTACGATCGACGAATAAAGCGAGACGAGACCGGCTGTGAGAGAGAAAAAATTCAGAAGATTTAACCTGGGTTTTCGTTAAAGGCTCCTTATAAGGTGATTCTGAGGTGCGTCGTGGCCAGGTATGATTGATTGCCCGCGCAAGAATTTCGCGTTGGATTTAGGACTGAGAGTGATTCAGTGTTTTTGGTGGAATTACAAAACTTTTAGTGTTTATGAAAAGTTTACGCTCTATATAATTTTAATTATTAAATAAATTAAAATTTGATTAAGTGTATCTTTCAATCGATAGAAAAATGTTTTTATAATTTTAGAAACTAAAAGTTTTGAGTATAAACATTTGCTGCGGTCGGAAATACAGTTGTAACTGTAACATTGTCAATTGCGGCTGTGACAGCGGCTGTAATTTTGAAAGCTACAAATTGTGGTTGCCGGATCTGTAATTTTAGGGAAAGGCTAACTGCAAATTTTTTGTGAAACCCTCAGTTTCGTTGACCACCGCTCACTGCAAAATTCACATCCTCTTTACCAAGAAAATCGAGTTAAGCCAGCTTACATTAGATACACATTCCCATACGTACACTTTTTCTCTGCGAAACTTAAATATTATTCCCTTCAAGAAATACACACCCCTCCCCCCTCAAAACTTTAAGACTCCGAATCACGTACTTCAACTTCTGCTTATCTTCAGTCAAGCCGCGACCTCCTCGAATATCACGTACTTCAACTTTAAGACGTACATCCCGACGACCTTCCTCCAACTTTTTCCCTCGCCCGAGGAAAGAGAGGAGCTACACTCACGCGCAGCGCATCAGAAGCTAAGCTTCAGAGGAGGCCTCGTAAAACTGCAGTCGCATTTGCGTTCGCGCTCCGCGCGATCACTGTAATTACGCGCGGCGTAAAAGAAACGCGTGCGCCGAAAGCGAGAATCGTCGACGGGGGAAAAAAGCAAGAGAGACGAACAACCGGCTGACGTTGCGCAAAAGGCCGCGCGAAATTACAAGACTCGACGTCTAAGGGATTTGGCCGAATTGAATCGTCTTGAGGCGTTCGGTGGGCCACGGGTTTGCTTTTTCGGAATGGATTGTGGGATTGCCTGTAATTATTAGGGGACGTTTAGTTTAATGTATATATTTGCGAGGGGAGTTTTTGTGAGAGTAGTATAGGAGAGGTTTGAAGTCAGGCGGATTGTTCTTTCTGTAGATTTTAATAGAAGATAGGATTGATATTTGTTGCAAATACGGAGAAGTGGATTATCTTGGTTTTACACATTGTTTTGTGTTTGTTTTATTTTTTCACACAAAAGTTAAAAGCATATACTTATATTTGCTAATTAAAGCGGGTGGTAAGAAAAATAGTAAGTTTTCTTTAAATAATTATAGAGCTTCTGTTTGCAGTCTTGCATTCAATTGCGCTCTATGTACTTACAGTGCACGTATCTGATAAACGTAATTTCTCAAAACAATGAAGTTTAAAAAAGTAGATATACCTCTGATAATGTTATCTTCAATAAACCCAATAGTGATTTCTCATATGAATAATTCAATTGTCTCATTATCATGATAGTTTAATAACAGACAATGCAACTGCATTTGTATCGAAATAAATCATTGTTAGAATGAATTTTTATACAGAATACAATATACGTTCACTGCGTTCCAGATTCTCTTAGTATAAATCTAAAAAATGCTAATATCGTCTATAAAATACTTTTATCCCGTTTGCTATTCTCATTGCACAGCCGCACCACTAAAACACTTTTACCCGCCGACCAATAATTATCAATTCAAAAGAACCTTTCGACCCATCAAACTCATTTCAATTCACCATCCCAAGACCACCTCACCAAAAAACGACCAACTCCGCTCAATTAAAACGCCAATAAGCCGCATGAACCAACCGCAACGGCAAAAAGAAGCGAATCATCCCAATAGTCACGCCTCGATTTACTCTCTCAGGCAACATAATCACGCGTGTACCTACAGATCGGAATCGATCGAACGCAGCCGCCAAATAAAGCCGCAAGGAAATGGGAGCAGCTGTATACGTGCGGTGGGTGGCCGCTGCGGCGGTCGTTTGGTTTACGACTTAATCGGACGCGTGTCTGTGGCGAGCCGAGAGTGTACATAAAGAGGGAAAAGAAAAAGGCGAGAGCGCCGTGTGTACGATTGAATGCAGGAAAAATGGCGGAAGGTAAGAGTGGCTTTTGATGAATGGGACGCGCCGGTGCGTATGTATATGTACGAGGGATCGGAGGGTGATGCTGAATGTTAATGGGGCGTTTGGTATTCGGTTCGCGGATCGGTAATGGTGATTGGGAAAATTGTGGAGCTTATTTGAAGGTTGGGTTGAGGGGTGTTTTAATTTTGAAATTTTTATTTTGAATGTGATCGAAAATGTGGGGTGGTTGAACAAATTTTTTGTGGGTAATGTTTTATGGGATTTTTAATTAGTATTTGTAAACGAATTTATTTTATCACTCAATTCTTATACTTAGAAGAAGAATGAAGAAACAAAATTATAACTGTTGAAAATCTCCATTATAAATGAAGCTCCGAACTCTCAGTCAATACAACAACTAGGAACATAACTCTACACAACCCATCGATAAAAAAATACATCCTAATGCGATTCGATTTCTTCGCTCCCATTGAAACGAGCTCGGAGCTCAGACTCGCCGATCGAATTAAGATACCCCGGCTAGCTTCTATACGTCTGAATAAATAGAAACATCAATTCGCCCGAGAAATTAAAACAACGGCCTGGGCCCGAGCTCGCGAATAAATCAAAAAGCTAATCGAACCTGCCACACTGCAACGATGACCGCGCTCGTCGTCAGCCTATAAACAAACGCGCATTGTAAGTACGCCCACTCAGCTCTAATCGACTTTCTCATCCCCTTAAGGCTGCCTGTCTCCTCCGTTTTTCTATACCGTTCGATTTTCGAACGGCGCTCTCTAATTCCTTATCTATCGCTCGCGCATAGAAATGGCTGCTAGTTTCGGAGACAGCATGCGGCTGGCTTTATATATGTTGGTTATGGTTTTGTGTCACCAGCGATGCGTAACGAGAGGCGCTACGGCCTCGCCCTTAGCTAGGAGAAAATGTGGTATGGATGTTTGTATGGAGATCGTGCGTTATTGGAAAGCGCTGAGAACGGTATTTTATTTAGCGATGGTTTGATATGAATGTATGCGTAATTGAATCATGTTTGAGTCATATTTATGTTTTATGGATGAAAAGAATGGAATTTATATTAAAATGTATCTTTTTTTTGTTGCAGGTGAGTCTGGATGATTATCAAAATTACTTTATGCTCTGGTGTATTTCAGATGTCGGTAAGTACACTTATCTGATAAGTCAAATTTTTTAATCAACAAAGGAGAAAATGGAAGTTCAGTTTAGAAGTTACAACAGTTCTTTCTCTCCATGAAAATAAAAAATAAAAAATTGCACCATAAATTTGTGTACTACCCATATTAAACCGCTATTAAACCATCTCCCCTATCTCCAATTTTCTTCTATTCCCATTCCATAATTCATTCCAAACCAGCACCAAACGCCTTAATTAAAACCTCACATGTACACATCTCCTTCAAATCCCCGAGCAAACCACGCTCGCAAATTGAATCCGCTCCCTATATATGCCCTATTAGAACGTCGCCCATCGACGAGCAAAACGAGCGACACCAGAGAGATCTTATCGCGTCCCCGCGCGAATATAATCGAATTACTCTCTCTCTCCGGCTAACTGCATTCCGGAAACGTTTGCCTATGCACACGCACAGCGGGAGGAGCCCGCTAAACGATCTGTCTCCTGCGGCGCGCGCTCGTGTATTTACCCAGCGAGTTGTCGCACGGGGACTAATGGGCGGATGGCCTAACGGTGCGAGGATGCTGTTTAACGGCTAGGACATATCGGACGTTTTTTGGAGGCCGCAGGAGCTTACCGAACGGTAGAGACGTCGGAGGAGATAGGCCAGCGCTTTGGTATTCCAAGGTGCGTGGAATATTAATGCTCGCGGAAAATGTTTGATTTACCGGCTTGTAATGCACGATAAGTCGCTGAATTTTACCTTGTACATGTAAACGACATGCTTTCGTGCGTTAAACGCGAGTGATATATGCACTGTCCGCTCGATTCTGTCACTGACAGTATAGTCGGTTGGGAGAGAGGGAGAAATGTTTGGAACTTCAATCGTACTTTGCTGTAAATCTATGATATCGCACAGCATTTATCGTTGAAGTATATACATCTAGCGCCATTAATATGCTCACCGCATTCTAAACCACTTTATGCTACATCCAAAATTTTTACACCTGATGCAATCTCTGAACATCTCGAGAACAAATAATCCAGAGTATCAAAACATCCTCTCGGCCAAGTCAACAGCATTCCCTAAGCCAACATCCCTCAGCATCCCAACCCTCAGCGCTGCACTCTCGTCTAATAACACGCTCTATTAACAGACCCTCGCCGCGACCGCTTAATCAAGGCCTTTAAAACATTCAAGCCGGCCGATGTACTTAGACCCCCCCCCGCTCCTCTCGCACAACACGACTACAAGCGCATAATGCAGCTGCGCGCCGCGATATGAATATTATCGCGTGGGCCGCTCGGCCTACCGACTCCAGCGACATGCTTTTTGCGAGCGCGTTTTTTGCGCCCCCGTTAATGGCCGGTCTTCCGTTAGCTCTCGCCCAAGGACTGACAGGTATAATTTAATTAAAGCGGCCACGGGTGGAGGAGAGATTGTCGAGAGCGAGAGTAGAGCGCGGCAGGTGGGACGGTAGGAATGAGGCGCGTGGGTGGATCTTTTTTGCGCGAGTTCGGCATTCTTTTGGGGTTCGAGGTTTTCTGGTTTGGACGTTGCGCAATCGGTCTTTGTGGAGTGGGTAAGTAATTGTTGGGATGGGTGTGAATTTTAATGTGAGTGTTAATTAGTTACGGGTAATGGAGATGGTTGGATTAAGAGATGATTTTGGTTAATTATTGTAAGTAGAGGAGGTAGCGGGCGATACGTAACTTTTAGGTGTATCGTCATTCTTTATCACATTTTTCTTTGGTATTTGGAATGACTAATTATAAGAGAATTAACGAACTTATTTAGTCATTAATAGGATTTTAATTAAAAGATATATTTGCATTTTTGTAAGTGAAGTTTCTATTACGGTATACACCTCGGAGTTGATATACTTTCAGATTCAGCTTGCCATAGATTTTAAGGCATAAAGCAAACTAGTTTCGTATCATGTAAGATATTCAGGCGGTTATGTGATTTCCTGTCGTTTATTATACATTTGAATTACCATCGATTCAGATGTTTTCTGAATATATATGAATCTAAAAGAGATATATGGTTGATAAAGTTGCAGTTACCACAAATTACGTCATAAATTTTAGTCAGGTGAAGAAAAAAATTTGTCTTTCATACTATTAAGTGTGTTGGAATGTTAAAACGTGAATACGTATTTTAATTTAAATCTACTCAAAAATTTCGTAGCAACATTTACCTGTCACAGTACCGCATCCACTGCAAATAAATCTCAACCAAAGCAACAATCAAAAACAATGATCTACCTCAAACCAAACCACACGATTCACGCATTCCAAATACCTAAGCCCGACGCTACAAGTAGTACACACCTTAACTCACCATGAAAACTGACACCACGCACAATCCACTTTCACAGAAATTCATCTTCAACACCTCCAGATTTCCACGAGCGATTATTCCTCATTCAGAAACCGGCCAATCAGTGTCACCGATCAAAAGCCCATATACCTACTACTCCTCGCGAAAACGCATCCATCCAGGCATTGTCAGCGCCTCGTGATGCAATCAGGCGTTAGAAAACCATTCCAGTTTTCCAAAGTGGAACGCGACCGTGTCATTGTTGCGCTTGCAGTAGCTTTTTTCTTTCTCTCTCTCTCTCTACCGGCTTTCGCTGACGATAGGAGCCAGCCTCCGGGACGATAATGCAGCCAGCGGCGCACGTGCGCTCAGCCCGCATTCCGTCTGCCCACGTTTATACTTGGCGGCTTCGCGCAGGTTGTCGTGTAGCTGCCTGTCTCGAGAGAATATGGAGAGAAATGCGCGCTGCCGCTCGCGCTCGATGGGGAGAAACTGAAATGCAAGCCGAGAGTGGAGAAATGGAAACTGGTTGCTTTGGCAGGTTCGGCCTGAAAATGATTTGTGACCGGCCGAGGGAATTAGAATGTAATCGGGTATGTGTGCGCGCGCGGTTGAAAAATGTGGGTCATTGATACACTGTAAGGATGGCTATTGTCCTGGGTTTGTTAATACTGCGCTCGGGTATGTAGGTGTTATGGAAGATTGTAAAAAGGGAAACATTAATTTTCGTTGTGAGATTTATTCCAGGTTGCGTGACGTAAGAGTTACACGTATACATTTAGTAACGAATTTGCTGAAACAGTTTTTCATTGTTGATGAAAAATTGTTACAGATTTCAGATGTATTAGTGGACTACATAGCATATGATCACTTGTATTCGATATATGTCAAGGCATCTGTATTATCTCAGAATGTAAGAGCACCTGAATGAAATTCTAATATTGATTTAGATATGAAAATAAACTTTTTAAATTACAAAATAAAAGATACATCGGTCCACCTTCAATGACCAGGATGTACCACAACCATGCAATCCTACAGAACAAAGTACCAAAGTACTTAAAACGTTCACCGACCCACCCGCAAGAACCTCTCATGACCCATCAACCGACAATAAATCTCAAAATTCCTCTGCAATCAGCCCGCTCCTAAATCCGACCAAAAAATCCCTAAAACCTCTCCTACAGCGATCACCGCGAAATTCGGCGCGTAAACTGCGCCAATAAAACAGCGTCCGTGCTCTCTTGAACTACACCAAGAATCGGGAGCGGGCCCCGCGAACAAAGGAAATACTCACCCCGCTCGCACCGCGGCTCTTAGACATAAATAAAGCCGCGGCTAATTTCGTCAGACCCTCGGCTCTCTTGACGTGTTCGGCCGCCCGGCCGCTAACCCATTGAGCGCGACCCACCGCGCACCGAGTGGCCGGGAAGGAAAAAAAAATAATCCCCATAATCGTAAAACCGATAAATACATACGTACAACTCGTTCAGTCTCTCTCGCTCGCCGTGTAACGCCCTTCTCGCTCTGCTTCTCTTCTGTTTCGGTAGACTGGGCTTCGGGAAGGGCCCAGGTGTGCGCTGCAGGAGTGGATCAGGGAGAGGTTCGAGAGAACTGAAATTTTTTAGGTGAAGGATGAATTTTGGAAAATGTGTAGTCAAGGTGTTTGTGTTTAATGAGTTTTTAATGTAATTTGATTGGGTGTTTATCAAACGTGGAATAGAGATAATTACGGTTTGCGCTAATATAATGGTTGAGAATAAAAGATTTTCTAAAGGTAAAATGAATCATTTTTCTACTACTTCATTTTGGAGTTTTCTATAAACTGTTTGAGCTGTACGAAAGTTTTTAGAGAAGGATAGGGAAATTGATTGATATTTATTATGCCTTGGAGCAATTATGCTGTAGCGAGACAAATGCATGATTGACGTAATTACGAATTTCGAAATAGTACGTGAATTGTGATATCGACTAGGACTCATTAAGGCTAGCACGTAAATTTAAAACACCATAATACATGCTTTAAAATAAAATTTATGAATTTTCAATACCTCACTAAAAAATCAATTTAATATCACTCACCTATCAGTATCACCTTCGCTTAATAAAATTTAAAAAAAGAAAATCAACGACAATTTATCGTTTTTATAAATGATTTACGCGCAAATAGAAACAGATGCCGTCAAACCGGTGAGCCGTACGCTGAACTATGAGCTTAACGGGATAATATAACTTCATTGAGCAAACACGACTCGGGGCGGCGCTCTTTGGGCTTTTCCGAGCGCGCGCGTTTCGCGAGTTTCACATGTCACAAGAGCTTCGCCCACGCTTCCACTTCGATCGATTGCCTGCCATTAATACGCCTGTGTTCGGTCATTTTTCCTTTCTCCGCCGGTGAACTCTCAAACGAGGTGTAGGTTTACTCATGACCGTGAGGCTGTTTGCTTTCTATAATAAACCATTACTGTCTTCGAGTTCATTTCCATAATACTACGGATAGTTGATGCGACCTGATTAACAATAGTTAATATTAACTTTGAAACAATTATTAATTATTCTGTAAGCGGATATTACATTTCGAAGCTATTTCAAATATATCAAATTGTATTTTCAGTTGGAACCTCAACAATAGTCTACGATTCCTAAAATAACTTCCAGACGACGTTAAAAAAGATTCCAAGCTGTTTTTCACGCTGAAATTCTAAGCAGTGTGAACTTAACGGCGAGCCTCATTGTGTTCCCTTAACACTTTGAGGATGAGCGCGCGAGAATGAGAAGAAAAAAAGATATGATACCTCCGCGACCGGTTCTCTCTCTCGGCATTCGATTTTTGAGGTTATGTTTGAACGCTTATGTAAATATAGAGTCTCGAGAGGGCTTTCCTGACGCGCAAGCCATAGCTCGTTGAATGGCGTGCGCGCGAACGCTTTTAAATGACTAACACGCGCCCGACGAGATGCATCGGAATTCAAAGTCTCCTCGCTTTTGAAATACAACGGTTAGCATAACTTTTGTGTTCGGCATTGTGCGGCCGATGACGTGTACCGGCGGTGCATGTATTCAAATATTAAATTGAAAAATGTATCTATTTATAGATTAGTGTGTTGTAGTGCGCGTTTGGATTTACTGAATAGATTTGCGCACTCAGCTGTTTTATCATAGTGTGTATTGATAATAGATGATTCCAGAATTATTTTAATTTTGTTGCGTTCATATAATTTAATAATTTAACGTACTACTTTTTAAAAAAGTAATTTATTAAAGAATATTTTTTTCGTATTTACTTTGAATTACAGTGCAAGCAAATGACTTTTCGACACGATTCCAAAAGAAGTACTAAAAAGGTTTTGTAAACATGTGCACATTTTTACGATGTTCCAAATGGCTCTATAATTTTTATGATTCCATTTCAGGAATGGGAGAAAGTTAATAACACCGTACGTGAAAGAATGTTTACAATAATAAAAAACAATTAGCCCTTGATACTGTTTTTTACAAACCCCAATAAATCATCAAAAAGATAATTTGACGTCGAAAAATTGTAGCTAAAATGTTACACATAATTACAAGCGCGCTTGCGCAACTGAGCCGTTTAATCATTGCTATATTACCAAAAAATGCCAGGACTCGCATTACCCTTTACAGCCGATAAATTAAAGCCCACAATCAGTCGCCTCGTTAATTTCTCCATAATTCGCACCACATACCCACGAAATAAACGCGCACATCAACAAAAATACGTACTTTCTTCCATTGCTAAAAGACAAAAAAGTCCATCCCGCGAAACGCACCGCTATTATCTCGCCCAAAAGTAGTCGATCTACATCATCAGCGAGCTTTCACTGACTTCCGGTCTCGTCACCCAACAAAAAAGAGAAGAAACAGAAGGAAAACACAGCACGCAGCAATTCCATAAAGCTTTCTCGCCTCCACCTCCATATACACGTATCTGGCAGGCGCATCTCGGAGATCTCTTTGCGATGACGCAAAAATGGGTACGAATTCCGCGAAGGCGGCGAGCGCGCCGGGCAATTTTTGAAGGGGGACCTCGTTGACGATGATGACGGTGGGGCCCGGGCCCCTTTTTTGCCGCCCCCCCACCGCTCCTCGTTTTATCTCTTCTTCAAAAAGATGAGAGAGGCCCTTTTGCGGTGTGTGCCGCGTTGATTATCGAGTTATCGATTTCGAGCTCGATGGCTCCTCTCTCTCTTTCTCTCGCGATTGATTATTATCGCGATCGTGAAATGCACGACGGTTGTATCTGGGACGAGGGATCTTAACGATTTTGCGTGATGAGACGACGAGTTTTTTCGCTTTTTCAGCTGCGCGTGTCGCTGCGCGTTACTTTCGGCGCTGGGATGGTTGGGATCTTTTCGGACCGCCCTGAAGGCGATATGAATGTCGGCGGTTTTATTTAATATACTGGGTTTGGTTTTTATTTAGAGAGAGGTGAATGCTGGAAGTGGAGTTTCGAAAAATTGGGTGCTGTTGCTGCTGGTTTTGTAGATGTTTTATTTAATAGTGTTTGAATTATGTATTTTAGATGTTACGTAGACTTACGTAAGTTTTTGTAAAATCTTATTACTGGAAGATTATGTAATTGTTATAATAATGAGTTCGAAAATACGAGTTTTGTCTTTTCTTTTTTGATTGTCGCCGAGAAAACAGCTGATTGAGATCATAAAAAACGATCTAAAATTATAATCCAAAATAAAACGTATCAATAAAAGATTAAATAACTTCAGTGATTTAAAAGTCTGCATACACGTCATTACAAAAAAACCATTATCTCATCAAAACCATCCACCCCCGCAAAGCAAACCCAAGCTTCAAACGAACAAAAAGAACCCATCCATCGCCAACTTTGAAAAACCACGAGCACACACGATCGGCTCGCGATTCAAACGCGTTTTTCCGCTAAATAATTAATGAAACCCGAAGAAGCTCGGCCATTGTTCGGCTCTCCTCTGCCGCCGGCGGCGTTTCCGGTTTCGCGCTAATCCTCAAGCGCAAGAAAGGTCGTCGGCTCCGAAGTCAGTAGCCGACGAGGAACTTCGAGAGACGCGCATGCCTAAGCCGCTTCTGCCGCGGCTCGTTCGGTATATACTTTAATTAAAATTCAGTTTTAATTAGGACTTCATTCGCTGTGTACGTTTAGACTGGAGCGAGGCTAATTAGACGCGCGGAAGATTTTGGACTGCTTCTTTTTGGAAACTACAGTTCTGGATTCCGTTTTTCGCGAGGGTATATAGATGATGGATCTATTGTACAGTTAGTGCACGGAGTATTTGTAGGTACGGTATCAATATATTGTAATATCTATACTTATTTTAAAGTATTTGGAAAAAGATGGTCTATTAAAAACCACTATATGTTTTACAGAAAAATAAGTAATTAAACAATAGGCTATTTTTATTGATTTATTTTTAATTCTCATATCTAGTTAACCGTACACTTATCAAATAACACTTTTATCACCAACGTACAACACAAACTAAAGCACTTAATCCCGTTACACTCCAGCACCGAAACTTCAAACCGCCAAACGGCCAAGCGCCATATCAACAAACACACTTCCCAACAAACCACCCAGCCGTAACAATTACTCAGCTCCGTGCCGCTCGACAAAATCTTAAAAGCCCCCCATCCGACCTCCTACACTCACCTTTCGCACTCTTAGCTCGAGTAGCTGCCGGCATAAACTACACACAGGAGCTAAAAGTAACACGCGCACCACGAAAACGGCACTCTCTCACTCTCATCCCTTTCGAAAAATATTTACGGCAGCAGCTCGCTCACTCCCACAGCCCCACGGCGCCTCCATTACTCCGGCAAAAGCCGAATATCGCCTTCTCCGATTCCTCCTCGGCCGGAGAGAGCGGTTATAACGCGGCGGCTCGAATTTTACGATGATTGGGAGCGGAATTATTCTCGCGAGCTAAGTGTGTGTTTGCACAGGATGAAGGAGAAGAAAAAGAGCGCGATTGCGCGCGCGCGCGGTGCGTTACACTTCGAAGCAGGATATGTATATGCACGCAAGCGTGCGGGTATTCGTCGCGTCGAGTGAGGCGAGTGTATGTGCAAGCGTTTTCCCATCCGCGGGCCATTAACCTCGGAGTGTGTATAAGCGAGGGTATGCGATTGTTGTTTGCGTTTGCGCCGTTTTATCGCCGGTTGAGGATCGTTTTTGCTCTTTTTACCGGGGGCTTTTTTTATTGTTATAAGAAAAGACGGGACGTCTTTGTTAGGTGATCGGTAATTGAATGGTTAAAGAGCCGGGGTGATTGACTAGGATTTAGAAGTTTTGTGGTGGAGATTTGGATTCTTTAGTAATTAATTTTTTAAATTAATTCTGATTCTTTAGTAAATAATTTTCATACTTATTATATTTCATTTTTGGAATATAAGTTTATAAATATTACTATTTTTTCTGTTTTCAAAACGTGTTGATTCATATAACCAATAAATGTTTACTGATCCATACGTTCTCACAAATTATTTCTAATGCTTATTATAAACTGATATTTACGATACTTTGTACTATCTAATTTATCATGTAGAGTTTTTTAATCGACTATTATTTCTCATAAATTTGTTTGTTTTCTTATTCCAGGTAAGTCATTCTTGATATAGTCTCTACGCATTAATTAATTCAAGTGAGTACAATCTGTGTGTCTAATATAAGGAAGAGTGAAAGTAGATTTATATCAGTGGAACATTTTCCGCGAAACTATTTTTTCAATCGCGAACAATCTGTCATAAATTTTTAAACTTATTATTCAATCAATTTAAGTGAATTAATTGTATGATTAATATCCTGCCTTGAATAGCCATTCACATCATTACAGTGCTCCGATGCTTAGAAAACGTTCCTATAAAATCAATAAACATTTCACTGTTATCGAAGGAAAACCTCTGACTCATTTCATTCATACACATTTGAAATTTACGAAGAAAGTTTAATCACACAAACTTCAATTTTCATTCATACTTCAAAAAAACAGAATTAAATTGCCAGTATTTTCCCCTCTTTCAAATACTTTCAAACCGAAACGAAATTCCTCTCGTTACCCTCTACCGATCCTCCGTCCAGATGGCCAGAAGCAGCAGGCGCGCATCTGCCTAATAAAGCATTCAATTATTCCATTAGCGCGGCTAATCGCGAGGCCCGCGACGTCCAACAAGATAAGCCAAACCCAGTAAGCGCACATGGACTTACGGGTACCAGCGGATTTTTCGCATCTCCCGCGACTTTCCATTCACATGCGCACGCGCGCAGAAGATTAATTTTCCCGGTGTACATGGGCACACGTAGGTGCGCCATTATGAGCCGCCTCGGCAATTAACGGCGATTATTGGAAGAAGTGGAAGTTGCTTTGTGGGTGTGGGATGAAGTTGAGTTTGATTTGAGGGTGTTAACGTTTTGTTTGTTTTGTTTTGGTTTAATGAGTTTCTTTTTTTTTAATAAAGGTTACTTTTGAATGATTCAAAGGGAATTTTTGTTTTTTAGAATTATGCAGCTAATTTCAACATATAAAAATGACGATAGTGTGAGAATGTAGTCTTTTTGTTATAAGTAGCTTACTGAAAATTTGTAATTTAAATAACCAAATATACATTGCACTTTTCTGCATATTATCATTGTAGCTATGTAAACCAGACCAAGATCAACGTTGCAACTAAGCAAATACAAATTAGTCAAACCCGATAAGATTAGCAGTCCAAAAATAAAAATTATCTAAATTGCTCGTTGAAACGTCTATTTTAACTTTCATGTCTATTCTGGTTATTCTAATTTTCATTATCAACACGCACACGGCTCTGCATCTTAATCTATCCGCAAACTTTTAACGTTTCCCAAGCCCACCTCAAACCGATCCCGCCTCGAAACTTTTCAAAACCACTTAACAAAAACGTCCAACTTCAAAACTCCTCGTACGAGCCTATAAATCACAACTCGAGAATAAACGCAAATTGCTCGCTCGGGAATCTCGGGAACTAATTCACCTCCACTTCAATTTTTCTTCCGGTGTCCCGCCTCTATACCAGCCGATCTCATTTTTATTCTCTCCCCGCCTCGAGCTCGATCTATCATCGGCTGATTATGCGATTTTCCACGGCTGATATATACGCGCGTTTGCGCACTTTGTCTATTCTAAAGCGCGTGTTTCTCGCAGTAGCCGATTAGCTGGAAAGTTTTTGTATGAATATTAGAAAGCGCATCGAGCTCGTGCCGAGTCAAGTGCTTAATTTCCAACGACTGATAACGAACTTTGAACGCTGCGCTTGTGTCTTTTCTTATGTATATGCTTGGCCGCGTGTCCTGGTAATTAAAATGGAGCTGGCTCTTGTTACGCGTGTAAGGCTTCTTTTTGTCAATGCGAAACGAATTTAGAAAATGCAAGCCGGGTTTTTGTTGGACTTTCCTGCCGGGCCGCTGTTAATTGATTAATAGGCGCTCGCTTAACGAAGTGACTCCGCTATTAATGCGTTATGTTCCACCTAAGATTTATACTCAAAACCGATTATGACGCGCTAAAAGACCAGTTTTTTTTCTGCAAAGATCCAGGACGGATAAACCGCTGATAATTAAGTTTAATTCCGAAGAAAGTGCCTCGTCTTAACTGTAATTCAAAAGTAAATACCGAAGATCATAATTAAGCTGCAACAGCGTATTGCTCGGGCTGTATAGAAAAGAGATGCGCTCGGGTAGCGCGCGCAGCGGAAAGTCGTAAAAGAAGAGCAGTGCTCGTATATATATAAGCAGCGCCGGAAACGAGCTGAGTAATTAAGTCGCTGTACTTCGCGTGCGTGCGTGCCGCGTTACGCAAATTTTCCATGGATTTTTTTTTCTTTTCTAGTGTCTGACGGCGGGAGCTTTTATTTTTAACTTTAACGCGGTTTTAATGAAATAGAGGGATATTGAGTTGTCTTCGGGGATAATTAGGCACGGGGGATGGATCTGATGTTAGTGTTAGTGCGCGGAGACGACGGTGGTTTTTAGTGATTTTAGTGCTGGGAGTTTTTCTTTTTTGGAATCATTAAATTCTGTTTAAAAAGTATTTCATAAATTTTTGCGATATCACACAAATGATTTAGCTAATAAAATGAAGCTAATGGGAAATATGTGTGGTCTTCAATTAATTTATCAATTTTATAAATTTTTAAGCTATAGAAAACTTTGAATCATTTAGCTTTTATTTAATCTCGATCTCTTCGAAAAGCATTTTCAAATAAATATTTAAAATTTTATGCTTTATCTACTCATCCCACCTTAAAATTCTTACTTTATCCATCTCGCTGATGTAAAAGCACTCACATATTCAACCGATAGCTGTTTGTGCAAATGGTCAGTCGTGTACATCGAAGGATCATGTATTGTGGCGCCGCTCATTAATTTGCTCCGCGTGAATGTATAATGGCGCCTGGTTCGCCTTTTAAGCTTCCGCAGGCGTGAATATTGAAGAACAGATTTAAATTTAAGATTGCGAATATTTTCAAGCTGAAGTTTTTAAGGTATTCTTTCGGTTAGAGAATGGTTTCCCGAAGAATATGAATTTTTATTAAGTCTTGTACCTGTGTGAATGTACAAAAAGCAAAGGCACTTGAAAATGAAATTCTGAGGATGCACAAGCTTCTGTAATAAGAAATCTTCGTAAACTCTCAGTGTTTGATATTTATGTAAATGCGTCGATTCTAAATAAATCTTTTAAAATATTCATCTCAAAGTATCACTAAATTTATTCGTTAATAATTTAGTTTTCACAACTTCACAAATAATATATTACAACATTCTTCGCACCTAAACCACTCCAATCAATTACACTATTTCCTTGTATTATTTCATTGCGTGGATAATCTAAAGAACTACATTCCGCGGTGTCTAGTTTGTAATCCCTGCACCTAAGCCTCCTTTAAGACCTAATCGATATCTACAATAAAGTGTCACATAACTCTAAAGCAACTATCACCATCATAATCAGCTCGAGCGCGCGCGAGCCTCATCCATTACAATTAAGCAATCCTACTTTATAGACCTCAGATCCTCCTCGTCCCTCCTCGCGCCATAAAACACAGATAAGTTCCTACTCGTTCCGTCATAAGCGCGTCTTTTCCGAATCACCGCGCGCTCGTGCACACGTGCGCTCAGGATACTATCTCGTTCGCTGATACTTTGACAACAACAATTAGATTTGTTTATCAGTACGACATCGTTCCTGCTTATTATTGGAGAATATAAATTTGTCTACGATTAAAGGAAATTTTCCACCGAGTTACTTGTTCGAACATACGTTAACCGATCGCAGTACATACAGAGAAAAGTTCAACGAACCGTTACGATAGTTTTCATCGGCATCTCATTCGCACATGAGCTCTTTTCCGGTCGCACGCTCTCGGCTCAAAAAAAAGAAGAAAATCTGGGACCTCATGCCGACGACTTGATGCATTTGAAGCCAATGCGATCTCACGGACAAAGACAGGGCTTGTCGTCCACCGACGTTCGGTTTCTCTCGCTCGCTCTCATTTTTCTCTCGCACATGGCCGTAATTTACTTATAATCTGCGAGGCGATAAAGTGCCCCTCGCGAAATACCGGATAAGCCGAGCTGGGAAGTTTTTTCCGTGCTTTCGATGCGCCCGAGAGATTAACGCGAGCGCATTTTATTTTCGTCGCTTTAATGGAAACTTGCGCTTAATGATATTCCAGCTAAATTCGTTTATAATGACGTTTTTATGGTGCGCATAGAGCAGCTTTTCTTCGTGTATACCTTCAGGGAAATAATATTTCCTGGTGTCTTCGGGAAGGCGTTTATTAATTAGATATATGGGTTTATTGGTTTTATAGGTCGATAAAAGTAAAGGTTTGCGCTGAACGAGTAAAGGCGAGTAAATTTGCGGAACGTGGATGTCAATTGTGCCGACTGCGAGTTTATTATTCCTGCCGTTAAATTGAGACATTTTACGTTTCCTGATCTATGTAGTACTATATTTTAACAGAACTGTTTTGTAGGCATTATAAATGCACCAACATTTTTTAGCTTACCGGATAAATTAATTATGCCAATCTTTTTTTCCGTGTAAAATTATTTTAGGCAGATCTTATTATTACTTGGAACGTATATTTTCCTAAAATTACTTACACGGAAAATCAGTGTTCTACAGAGTAAATAATATAAATATATCAGTGTCAATGTAACTATATCTAAAACAATGTTAGGATAACCAAAATAATAATATTTACGTTAACTAATAATACTTTCGTGAATAACTGGGATTATCCTTACTGAATTTGATCTTTTAGATATAATATATAAATAGATGAGTCAAAAATACCTGAAGACGTATTTGAAAAAATTGAAAAAAGATATACCGAATACTTCAATCTTTCAATGCACTGGTATCTTAAATACTTTATTTATAAAAATTTCAATAGCAAAATAAAGTTTAGTTTTACAATTCACCGACGATTTTAAGTGATTAAGTGAAATTTTCGAATTTCCAAAAAATCCTCATCAATGTAATTTGACACGATCCAAAACTGCACTAAGTGAGCTGCCTAGCACCTTTCTGAAAAACATTGCGAAGTATCCCATTTCAAAATTAACGAGTAGACCGTTTAACCCCGATAGCGCATTAATTTCGTCGCTGGATTAACGTCAGCAAAAAAGCCCACGTTTAAGGCGATTCCCACGTGCGGGAATCTGGAGCTGCTTGCGCGCATTCGGGCGCAATTATCATCGAATCCCGTACCCGCACCGACGAAATCTCGTGGTCATTACAATTATGCAAGTGCAACCGATTCGTTTCAGACTGGAGTAACACGTTCTGAGTAAGGCTTGTTGTTATTTTGGAAAGGTTAGATTTATTAGCAAAATTAGGGATTCTCTTTCTGTTTTATTTGTAAGATTTATGTTGCCCTTGATCCTGAATGTACTCATTTGAATTTAAAAAATATGCAACTTGTTTTTGATTATTATATTTAAAAAATTCCATTAGTGAAAAAAAAATGATTTGAATTGATGAAATACCTATTTAAATCCCCGTACCAAATGCGAACTCTATACTGTTACTGAAATATACCTTTTAGATAACTAATGCCTCGTATCTAATTTCAGTGATGAATGTTCCAGGGTGGGTTTTAATGGCTGGTTGTTGGCGGCCCAGGCCTGGTTATTTAGTACGCGAAACGGGAGGGCCAACTACTCGTTTCGCAAAACCGGAGTTTCGGATTTAGTATTGCGGCTACCTATCGTTAAATTATGAAATGCATTGACTATGCTTTTAGTACGAGTGCACTCTAGTGAACAAAACACATTTAATATCCTGCATTCGACCTTTACATTATAAACTTATTTGACATATCAGATATATAATCCAAAACACATGATTTTTTTTCTGTTTTATTATATAAAATCATACTAACGTAATTAGTAAAAAAAAAAAAAAAAATTCGACAATCGTTCCTTCAAAACGTATATAAACTTTCATCATTATAATTTTACAATAAATAGTAATTTTCAACATCTCTATCCCAACCAGCGGCCACAATCAAGCCTCGCCCCTCATTCTATCACTCATCACCTAGAAAAACAAAGCCCGACCGACAAAAACACACTTACAAATTGGCCTCGTTTTCCTCTCGGCCGTACATGTCACACCATACTTATACAAGCCAGCCTCAGCTCCCATCCGCGCGGATTTTAAGCGAAATATGGACAGATAAAAATAGCGCTCCGTAGTTTCACTGAATTTTCTTTGCGGCGTCTTGCCTTTTACGCCGCCAGCTCCTCTCTAGATGCCGCCGCGAAGAGACATATACACACTCTCGCGCACTTAGCTATATACCCGTCTCGACTCGAGGAGTAGAAACTACCGCGAACGCGGAACTTTATGATATCCGGCTCACTTTTAACGGCGCCCGTTTCTTGCGCCCGGATTGGCTGACTTATTTCGCGTGTGGGAATGCGGTGGGTGGGAAAATCGCGGATTCGGAGCTGCTGTATTGGCGAGAGTTGGTAGTTTTTAGCGGGATTTTTCGGACTTTGAGATTAGACACGGTTTAGTGGCTTTCCGAGCGAAGAGTGATTTGCTAGCGATGTACAGCTGGTAGCGAGGAGAGAATTTACTATGTTCTTCTCGTAAGTGAAATGAGTTTTAAGGAAATTCGGTGTACGGGCTCTTTCGAAAGTTAACCCTTTGAGTAAATTATTAAAGCTTCAATGTTGATGTATCGAATCACGTTAGAAGTATAAAATTTCATTCAAAATAAGAAAAAGTAACCCCTTTTTATGGTACATAAGAAACGTCCTCCATAGTCTATTTTTTTGTTCGTGTTTGTTTCTTGTCCTCTTGCAAATATATAGCAGCCACCAAACAAGCCGACTCTCTCTCGCTTCGTCGAGCTCTTGATGCACTCACGAAACTGTGACAAGTCTTTAATATCGCTCGCGAAACCTTTTTGTCCAGATCCTTATCTCGCGCCTCTTGACTTCGCGCTGTCGGTTTGCTTCTTATCTTTCGAAACGGCTTCCCTTTTTCTTCGACTTCGCGTCTCGAAGGTGAAATTTTATTCCTGTGTGGCCGACGAGTCGTGATTTTGCAAACGAGTTGTCTTGTTTTTTTTTCTACAATTATTTTTTTGGAGGGAGACGACGACAAGTTGCTGGAACAGCTCCGGTCATGTTACGTTTATTCGATTTATTCTTTTACTCTCCTAGGCACGATTTCTCACTGGTACATTTAAATTAATAACTTTACAGATAAAACAAGAAACTATAAAGTATTCAAATTACATATCCACAAATACTCCGCCAAGTAAAATCATCAATAATCAAAACAAAAACGAGTAGCCACTTGAAAAACCACCGGCACCTCAAAACCGCTTTTCCCTTTGTTTTCTTATCCCCGTGCCATAGAAAGTAAAATTCAGCTCCGAAACTGAAAAATCCGCGCGCCTGTAAATGGACTCGACCGCGCGTCGCCCGAGTCTTACCTGTTATCGTTCCGAAGCCGCCAGTGCTCAAAGGTGCGAAACTGATAAGTCGAGAAGTGACGACGTCCAGCTCGTGTGTTACATACACACGCGCTTGACGTGTGTCTCTCGCTTTGAAAGTGAATTCGAAACGTTTTATAGACAGAGCGGGCCAGCTTGCCACGTAATGCGCGTGCGAAAGTACGCGCGAATAGTTTATACCGACTATACTTAACAATTTTATTGAGTATCAATTACGGCTAATTCGCTTCTAGTGTACGGAATCGTTGGGATTTATCCGAGCAAAAAGAAGCTTGAAGAATTAAAAAGAACCTGCGCTTTCTCGTTCCCATCAAACATTTACACACTCTCTCTTCCTCCATCCTTCTTCAGCAAAATCTCAAGGGATCTCACACCTGAAGCCGAAAACTTTCGGCTTTCAATCGATCCTCTCTCCCCACCTCACTCTGGAAAATCCAATCGAGCGCTACGCAAATAATGCAGCTCACGCTCCTAGGCACGCCGACACGATCGTATTCCTCCTGAACGGCCGCACGTCTACATAAGCAGATTGGCAAGCGTATCGACGACGGGGGATATAGAGTTGCGGAAGCATTGCTGAGAACTGAGGCAGCATTTTTCCTGGCGCCACATCGGATTGTGGCGCGCTCGAGTTACTTTTGCCGTGCGCCTATATTTACCCGGGCGCGTACTTATGTAAATAGCTCTTTTATGAAAGTTATAGGAAATTAATGGAGAGAGAGAGGCATTTTTGAGGGTGTGTAGATTCTATAGCCTGTGCCGATTCGCCGTGTCCGACAGGTGAAAATCCGGAGCGCGTTATTATATGCTCGCAGTCGTAAGTTCGGGAGGTTATTGGAGAAATTTTAATACCATTGGCTTAATGAATTTTAGCACTTTTCGCTGCTGGTCAGCGCGCGCGTGGCGTCTCTTATGCGCGTGTACGTAGGTAGGTAGGCGGTTGGGCGTCAGAAAATGTAGATCGCCGGGCGGTGATAAAATTATCATTTGAATTTCACTGCATTATCTGTTTACATTGCGAGGATTTTTTCGCGGCAGGCTCGATTAATTTGAGATAGCGTCTGTTTGTACGCTTTGGAGGCGCTGGCGAGATACTTTAAAGATAGAACCCGCTGAAATGGGGTGCTCGGAGTGCTCTTTTTAGATTATGTAAAAGTGTCGGAAAATGCGTGAGTTCGGCGTTAACTTTCTCGTCGAATTGAATCGGGGATTTTTTCCGATTCACCCTCGAGATTGCAGAAATTTCATTTTGACTGTAATGTATGTAGTTATTATTGAGATTTTATTTGCATGGTTAATTTGTAAGTTGACGAAAAATTTGTAAATTGGTACTTGGTAAACAGGTTAAGATCATTAGGACTGATATAATTTTTTTTATTTAAATAATAATAAATATACTTTCTCTTTTGAGAAAAAATATGTAATGATTATATTATGCAATTAGATACTATTATTACGTTTATAGATTATTTGGATATCTTTAATAGGAAATCGTAATACAATTATGTAGCGTAAGACGTAATAAGACTTATCTTAAATGATTGTAAGGTGAGGAGATTGTCAGTTCTTAAACTTATGATCAGTTTGCAAGATATTGATTTTATTTAACTATACTTACAGTTGACATCAAAGTTACGCGCATCAATTATGTAGAATTGTCATTCTTTCATTACATTTTTATCATTTCAGGTTTTGATTAATTGTTTACATTTTCTAAGGAATAACGATATACGTCCGTGTACATAAATCAACATCTTCAAGTTTAATGATCGATATAAATTTTTTATTGATAAAAATTTATAAGTTAATAATAATGTAGATTTCTAATTTAAAATCAAAAAACAATTATAACTCACATTATATTGAAAAAATATTAGAAAAAAATAGATCAATTATCATCTCTTTAACAAAACGCGCACGCAGTACGATAATCCTCAAAACAGTGACACGATCTCCTCGTTTATCGAAAAAACCGTTTAAAACTCTCCTCTCCGTCTACCCAAAACAAAAGCATGAAGTATTCATCAGATGGCGAGTCTTTCTCTTTCTCTCTTTCTTTCTCTCTCAGCGCAGAGATTTAAAGACAAGCCTCTAACAGCACACTGCGGGCCTCATATGCACACAAAACGACTGGAAACCGGAAACTGCTATGCACACAGAGCAACAGCCGGAGAATCCTCGAATAAGTGAGAGACAGCGCCAAAAACGAACAGACGAAAAGCCGCCAGACGCTGCATAAGGGGAGGAGAGAAGGCGCTAAGAGTAACGCCAAGGGACAAAGGAGAGGGAGAGGGACGAAGAAGGGGAGGGCAGGAAGGAGCCGCGAAAGATCTTCGACAGATTCGAGAGGAGTCGGGGGACTTTCGGAGTTTCGACGGCTGGGAAAGGTATAAAGTGAGAAGCGGACGAGACGAAAATCGAGTGAAGGTACTACCGATGGCGATTATCTGCTGAGTTTGTAATTTCGGCAGTGGAATCGTATTTTGAAATTCATGAAGATAATTTTTTTACCTTGTTTGAGGACGTTGTTAAAATTAAGTTGTTTTTGTAATTTTTAAGGAGATAATGGACAGTTAATGGTCAGTTAGCTTGCAAGGTAGAGAATGGCCAAAAAATAGTCATTTTCAATGTTTCTGTTGTTCCAATAAAGAGCAATTAAGACACAATCGGTTGTCAAATGGTAACAAGGAGGGTGATTAAAAGATAATTATCTTAGCAACAAATTTTTGCACCAAATATGCAAATTAATACAAATCAGCACACCTCTTAACTCCATGAGTTCTCAAATCCATTCATTCAAAACGACAGTTTCACAGCATAACTTATTTCGCCGATAATATCTACATCTCTCCTTCTAAAAACAAAGCCAACGAAAAATCCAATTTCTAAAGACCGGGAAAGTGTAACACTCTCGCATACGCGCGGCTGGCGAGAAGAGAGAAAGAGGCAGAAAGCCGATAAGATATACAGTGTCTGGCAGGTATCGAGCCGCGGCGGCGCGGCTGCATCGTTGCATTCACGGCGCCTCGAAAACTTGGCGAGCTTCAATCATTGTCAATCACCTCGATACGTGCGTACGTAAACGCGCGCGTGCGATCGCCTGCCGATCTCTACGTGATGTCATTTCGCTTTGAACTGGCGGTGTTTTATAAAAAGTGATTTAAAACTATTGCGTGAATATCTTTGTGTAGGTATCGTTGCAATCTAATTTGTCATGTGTTATTTAACTCTTAAATTATTGTATTTTTATTAACAAAAAATTAAACGCATGCATAACACGCAACCAATAAAGTATACATCTAAATCAATTTTAGACAATCACAGAAGAAAACGTTACTCTAATCTTTTCACAAGAAACACACAAACAATCCATCCTTAAAGCACTCGCAATCATCAAAACTTCAACCTCCCCCCACCAGTACCTCCTCGAAATTTCCAAATTCACCTCTCACAAACTTCGCAATAATTTCCAAGCCCCATCCCAGACAGCTCACCTCCATAAACCTCTAAATCAAGCGAATCGCTATTGCGATTGTCCTCTCCGGGATCACGCGAGTCGCTGCAATATCCCCGGCGCTCTACGTTCCAAGAAATCGCGCTGCGCACGCGCCCCGGGTCGAAAGTGCGAGTAAAAGTTCCTGCGGTGTCGATCGAGAGAGACCGGAGAGTTGCGCCAGCTGCCGTCGTGTCATTACGAGCGCCGATCCGCCCTCGCATCGATAATAACCGTATCCCAGGCCCTATCTACCTCTCTCTCTTTTATTCTTTCTCTTTCGCTTGCTGTGCGTCTTTCCAAAGCGGCTGCGTGGATAGACTTTGCTTTCCCTTTATAAGCGCGATTGGGTTTGTGTTGCGCTTCTGTTGATTTCGCGGGGCTTCGGAGGAGGATTGAGGTATTGGGAAAGAAGAAGCGGGCTTTATGATAGAATAATTTTGTTATTAGTTTTGGTTTTTTTTTGGAATGTTGGAGTTGAGTCATTGTAAGTTTGTAGAATCGAGGAAATTGTTTAATTTTCTTCGATTTCAACAGTCATGAAAATAATACAGTTCTGAGCTCAATAACAAAAACTACAGAAATACAAATCTATCTCTTAATACTTTCGATTTCTCCAAAAAAAACGCATTTTCGTACACCTTACTTCAAACCACCCTACCATCAAGATGCAGAATCCAAACAAAATCCATCTAATCCGCAGTCACCAACCTATCCCTCTCACCAAGCCTCTCTCAGCACTCTCGAAATCTTTACGATAGCCAACCCCGCCCCCGCCTCGATATTTATGCCACGAAAGCGATCGCCCAGTCGCGTGACACTGCCTAATGAAAACGCAGCGCCCCCTACTCTCGCCGTCTGCGAATTGCAAAATGCTTTATTCGAATTCGTATCGGCGCTGATTTAAGCAACGCCGGCGCGCGATCGCGCCGAGAGAGCCGCTCGATAATATTGAATTAATGAGAAGCCCGTTGCGTGCTGATATTTCATATTTACGATATCGGCCGGCGTTAATTTGTGCACTGTCGAGCCGATATTCTCGGTACGAGCGCGGGCGCGCTCCCCCTTTGTTTTGCGCTCTTTCGCGCGGAGGTCGTGTGGCTCGGGTATAGGAGAGTGTTATTCATTGTTAACGAGTGTTTTGTTAGACTGGTCGTGATGAGAAAGAAACGTTGCGATTTATTAATTCGGCGAAATTGTTTGGACTGGATAAAAACGGGGGTTTTTGTTGTTGTGATTGGCCGCTAAGCGATCGCCTTGAGAAATTGAAAGTGTGCAATAATTTCATAGATTTTGCTGTTATATCATGTTTTAAATAAATACAGATGCTAATCTTGCAAATCGATGCGAATCATAAATATTTATTGAATTACTCATAATTACTTCTCGGTATACATATTCTACATATATATTATACTATCGCAAATACAAACAATTCTTCCGAGTGGTTCTATCTGCATAAATTTATCGTCGTATTGAATCCGCCGAGAGGAAAGCTCATAATTAGCGGGTATCGAGGCACGATTGGAACCCCGCCATTTAATTGCAACAATTACGTAATTCCTTTATAAAACGCGCGCATTCATATTATCAGAGTAAAACAAGCGTTTCTCCTCGCGCAACAACGCGCGCCATTATATCACTAAGCCCCATATCATATTCTCAATCCTCCGCTTAAAAAAAAAATTCCTCAAATCATCGAGCAAGGATCTCTCGGCGAAGGATTAGATAAATCGGTTTCGCAACCGCGCCGCGTTCCTCGGAAATCTCAGCTGCGTGAAGTCATCGGGCCGTGCTATCAGCGCGCTCAAGATAATTACAACGTCAATGCTCACGCATTTGCGTCCGGTAGTAGCGGAGGCTTCGCGATTCGTGGCTTTGATATGGATACTTGGGCGCGCAGCTGTCTGGGACCGCGGGCTGTTGAAAGGCTGCGCTGTGGTTTTAGAGAGATCGATTGACGGAGTGATGGGATGTGTACGGTTTTTGGTTTGCGGGTATTTTAAATGTTTTTATCGGTGGGTGTGGTGGTGTGTTTTGTAATATTTTTGGATGAGGGGATTTGATTGTTGGAGTTTTGTTTATTCTGTTGTTAACTGGTTGATTTGTTGTCGGTCCTGTTTAGTTTTTGCGAGGTTTAAGTAGAAACAGACAGCTAGCGCTATTTGGTCAGACAAACCATAACCCGTAAAATCATTCTCCTCTATCTTTTTATACATATTTAAAAAATCAACCGACTATTTTTCAACCAGCAAAATACGTTGAACATCACCTAGACCACCTTCAAAGCCCAAACCCCTTACGAATTTCAACCTCTCAAAAAATAACCAATCCCAACAACATATACAATCCCCCTATTCCCGACACACCGCAACAAAACCACCGAAAACCAGGCATCGTTCCCGCTCCACCTACACACAACACACACATAGTTACACCAGAAATCCCCTCAGGCCGCTCTCTTCACTGGGCCCACCTGCGCGCGCGTGTCTTACTCGATCGGCAACTACGACACCGCGCGCCGTATTTCATCCCGTGCGGCCATAAAGCGCGGACCTAAAGGGCCACGCGAGAAAGCGAGTGTGTATACGTGTAGTTGAGAGAGCTGGCGCGAGAGATTCAATGGGCCGCGCGCGCGAGCGAGCTATTTTTAGCAGCGGCCGTGTGCGTCAAGTTTTGCCTGTGAGAGAACTCTGGGCCTATATAGACTCGAGCGGCTTGTCGGACATGGATCGCGAGTCGCTGCCGTCGATAAATCGATGCTGGATGTATAGGGGGTGTTGCGAGGATGGATTAGATGGCTTTTTTGCTGGAGGTGCGCAGGACAGTATTGCGTGATTGAAATATCAGGTTGATATTTTGTTTGCTCTTATGCGGTTTGATGTTGTGGCTAAGAGTTGATGTTTACTTAAGTTTAATCATGTGATCTAAGTTGCCCATAACTATACGTGCTATCAAAATTGTATTATGTAATAGTAAAGCAGTCCTTGTTAGAACCTTATTTGGTCCTATTTTTCTATTCGGATGTTTATTGTTGTGCAACTGTACGGTGAAATACTTTTATAGATAATATTGGAATCACTGCACCTTTCGACTTTTAACCTTGCGATTATAAAAAAAAAATCTATTGAATGCGTCATTATCCAACTCTCTGACAAACCGAAATAATTACACCAATTCAACACAAAAGAACCAATTTTTCGTTCTACAATACCGCCCACGGAACAACGTCCGACACAGACCAGCCCCGGCCGTTCAATTAGCTCGTTGAAAATTCAGTCGCAAAGGACGTAAAACTCGAAGCACCATTAAACCGAGTCAAAAGCTTCCCCCCTTCACAATGGAGCAGAAAAGACACTCCTAAATTTCCTAGCCGCGCGGCCCATCGAGTCCGGTAATCGTCGCTTTTTCAGCGAGCCGGACACAATGAGGAAAGTTCCGCGCTGCATGGAACAGCCGAAAGAAAAATAATCGGCGCGCACGTGTTCGCGCTGCTTTTGGATTTGTAAATACAGCCAGCGACTGCATAGGGAGGCGCGTTTTTATCAGGAATAATATACAGCCTAGTAGAGGAAACGACGATTCGAAAAGTAAATATACACGTGCGCGCACGCGAGAAGCTCGTATATGCTGCGCGGCTGTCAGCCCAGCGATTGACTCCTGCCGTGTTATTAGAGCATCTGTAACGTAATTAAAACGGGCTTTCTTTCAGAATGTTTAGCTAGGCGAGGAGATTGAAATGCGCGCGCGGATCTCCACGATTTTATTGGCAAACAAAATTTTTCAAATCCCGAGCGCACACTGCAACCTCGCTCCAACCCCATACATCAATCGCTCATAACGCATTCCCTAGACGTTCTCGCAACGTAACCACCCCGTTACCACCGCCTCTTCCCCTCCCCTCGCCATCCCCTCCCCTCGCCATCCAGCTCTCAGTCGACAGAAGCAAAAAGCCAGACTTACGCTCGCATTGAAATCAAAATGGGGCGGAGCGCCGAGACAATGCTAGTTGCGCATATCATCGAGCGCGCAAACATACTCGCCCCCTCGTTGCTTTGGCCGGCTCGCTCGTTTATCGGAGGGGCGGCTGACTCGAGCTGCAGCCTGTGCTCGCCTGGCTTAACGGGAGAGCGCGTGCCGCGAATGTTTGCCTCGGCTGCAAGATGCAGATCGGCCGAGAACAATGGGCGCAGTTTTATTGCCCGGAGTGGCTGCGTGTTTTGGCTCTTGGCAGCGGGGCTGGATTCTTCCGATTGCGTTTATGGGTCGATTGCTTTTTGGGGATGGGGGGTTGGATTTCTTTTTTTGGGTTGGAGGGAAGTATGAAGGTTTTGTTTTATCGAGGGTCTGTTTTGGATTGTAGGAGTGAGTTGGTTAGGGTGTTTTGAAGTGCTGCTGTTATGTTGGTTATTTCAGAGTTAAGTCCTTATTGAACAACTAAAACAAAAGAAACTTTATCTTTTATAATTTTTATATGTATTGAAAAACTACCTGCTAGTCTCTTGTAATCATAAAAGCCTATTTCCGCTTGAAAAATTTCCCCGTCAAACAGATCAGCAGCAGTTAGAAACTCTATAATCATGTGCATGCAAAACTTTCAACAAAGACCAGCATTATTCCCGTTTCATCTGCAACACATTCCCTACATCAACACACCTCAGCTCTCGCAAAGCAGAACACAATGAAAAAAAGAAGCACAGCCAACTCAATTATAATTTTCTCATTACACGTCATTCGATTCTTCCCTTACAGCGCGCGCTTCCGGTGCTGTAGCTGGTTCCGTGCTCACGTAGATGGTGAATAAAAAGGAGCGCGTGAATCGACTTTATTACCTCGCTCCGACAAACAGCAATAAAACGGCGAACAATGCAAATACGAGGCGCGAAGCTCTCGATCTCGCGCCGAGTCCATTGTGGCATATGATATTTCGTGAATGTGCGAGGCGGGTTCTCGATAATTACAGTTATTAGCGCTTCGATTCGGGAGTCGAAGGGTGCATATTGTGGGGCGTGCAAATTAACAACGGCGCCGATTCGTGAACGGCCGTCTGTTGTCGCTTACTCCTTTTATTCGCCAGAAACTCTATGACCGTAGAATATGGAAAAAAATTATTATAGTTAAAAATATCATTCAAATTTATTATCTTTCGTTAATTTGATGATTCTGCAAAATAGGTCTGACAGACTCAAAAGCAAAGGCTTTCCTTTCGTCAGATCACATCAAAGGAAAGCGAAGTCCATCATCTCGGCTTCGCAGAGAAGCTCGAATAATCCAAACGTATCGAGAGCAGCGTATCTATAAATGCGCAGTCGCCCGCGCCGACTCATTACATTAATATAAACTCGGATAACACAAGCGCGCTTTCGATTCCTGGAACCGCAGTCGTTTCGCGTACGCACGAGCACAGCACATAAATCAAATCGATGGAATTAGCAACAGCTTCGTGTGCAAGTCCGCGTTTAAAGGGAGAATGCAAGATGAGACTGGGACTAACAATCGAGCAGTTTTGGCTGTCATCTTCAAATAAACCTGTCTTTCGGGTGGTAGTTCGGGATTTACGGGAACTTCTGCTGGTTGAAATATTTTTACGGACAGGTGATTGTAAATGTGGAGATAGTTTTGTATTGGGTACTGTGGAACTGTGTTTATAGAACGGAGTGAAGACATTAAAGTGTAATAATTATTAATGCTAATTTTTTTCTCGGAACAATAAGCTATTTAGTTAATAAAAAATTTAGAATTTTCACGGTGCATTATTAGAAAAATGTCGTCCAGCTTACGGTACTAGAATTTACATATAAGCGATCATTACGCGAACTATAATTAAAGGCAGATTGCGCAAATCAAGAATATTAGTCGACTATCGCGCCGTGTTTCTCATTTCTCTGTAATCTTCGAGAAAAAATGATGCAATACCGACGGTATTAATTACTGCACAAAGAAACGATTGCATTTTTTTCCCCGATTAGCTATCAGCAGCATGTATAAAAGTAAGCATGCATTAAAAGCTCAAAAGAGAAAGAGACTAACGTCGAAGTACACGTCGAAGGAATCTTCATAGGTGTTCCGTTTTGCCATTCTCAGAAGAGGAGACGATATATACCGTTCTATTTCAGCAAAGAACGAACAGTTCCGTTAGCAAAAGCTGACGATGTCCCGAACAAAAGGTCAAGATGCTGCAGCTCGACGCTGATAAAAAAAAATCATACAGACGAACAAAGCAAACAATGATAAAATTTTCTCGTTTTATATCCCTCCGGGGTCTTTACGACTAACGAGGCGTGGCTGAAAACAAGCTCGGCTAGACGCCAGGATCGTATATAACAATGTCGTCGCTGCACATGCCGGTGCACTGGCTAATGTCAAGTCCAGCAATCAATAGTGCACGTGCCCGAATCCCTTCAACAACTTTATAGGCGAGGTTCGACGGGCTAATACCGTTTGCTTGTTCGTACGAGTTAATAACAAGTTTGCCGGGCCCCGAAGTTATCGAAGCAAGCTTTCTAATGGTGCTGGAACTCCACCCTTGGACTACCCTCGGTTGTGTTGCTTTGTATAGTAGGCGGTTGATCTGATACCTGTGAAAGATAAAGTTTGGTGGGATAAGAGCGAGATACTGTCGTGGGAAATTTATATCGTAGCTTCTTACGACACTGATATATCGATTTCTAAACAGCGAAAAATACAACTAGAAAATTGTCGTGTAAAAATAGCAGAATTTAGTGGTCACTTCAGAGCTTTGCTCAATGTCGCATTGTTCAGCAGGGCAAAGATATTGAAGCCCAACTTCAAAAGGAAACGCTATACGTCTAATCTGTAAAACGAGCGCCTCTTGTAGATACACATTTAACCCCTTTCTCAACCTTAATAACGCGCCTCCCAATACGAACTCAAAACCATCTCACCATTACAACAAATACTTTAAACCCCGGCTCTAATAAACTAAACCCCGCTCTCAAATAGCAAAACCACTCGTCCAGCGTCTTCACACACACACAGGCCACTCTTCGCGCCACATACTTCTTCTCAGTCACGAAGACGATATTTTCAGTCCGAGGAATTCGATAGAGGCCACTCTCGAGCTCTAACACAGACACATACACTTGCAGACCAAACAGCGAAAAACAAAAGCAGCCGGCTCTGCGGGGCCATTACTCGTGAAGTAACCGAAGACACGCCTAACGGTAAACACACTTCGCGCCTAGCGAAGATAGCCCACGCGACGATGACGCGACTTCGCGGAACCGAAAGAACGCGATATACCCTCTCGGCAGCAGCACGCGCGCAAGCTCCGATGTAGCTTCGGTCGACTCGTCGTTAACGTGCGGCGCTTCTCTCTCTTAGCCAGTGTTAAGCGCGCGTGCGAGGAGAGCTACGAGGTTCCGCTTGGTTAGCTGCGACGGGAATATTTTTTCCGGGGAGGCCGTTAGTTGACGTTGCGATATTTGCGTGGGAATATTTTAGGTAGTCGAAGAATGAATTAAGGTGCTAATTAAATTTAAATATCGAGTTAATTAGTGCCTTTTTTAGAATAAAAAATATATATAAATGGAAGGAAAATTAAAGAAGTGATTCAATTTAATTTAATTTATTTAAATTTTCATTTTAATGCTATAATCTTTAAAATATTAAGTTTCGTTTGCACATTATTTTTATTTTATCGCTTTCACTAATTTTTGCACATGTGAGAATTCGTGTCAATAGCAGCTGTAAAGTTTTACAGAACAAGGTTAACGACAAATAAAGAAAAAAGGCAAGCAAAACATACCGTACTCATTTCTTGTGTTTCCTCGTTAGCAATTCAATTATTTTTACATTCAAAGGCATTTACGTGCCAAAATCACGTACTGATATTTTTATATGAAGGAGCTTGTGTATGTCACGCCGCGTCGCAAAAAGTTTAGCTTCCTTTTAAGCCGGAGTTTCGTGTTACAAGTTCAGACACTTCGCCTGGTACGAGAGCGCGCGATTCGGAGAAATAAAAGAAGAAAACCGATGTGCAATCGATACGCGAAGTACTTTCTTCAACTGTCGCCATATAGTTTATATTATTTAAGTCTGATAATCAGACGAACAAAGAGAAAATTATGTTACAATTGAAAATATTGGCTTTTTATCAAAAATATCTTTTAATGCTTACAGGAATATTTTTGGAATTCTATAATCTCTTTTTTTTAAATAAAATATTTACAAAAGTACTTTTTTACTAAAAAGCATTTAAACAGAAATATCATTGATTCACTATTATGAAATTTAAAACAAAATTCCGCAAATTAAAAAAAAAGAAAAAAATTGAGTTCATGCATAATTGATTCGCTAGAGACGAATAACAGATTTGATATTGTGCGAAGCCGTATTATCGTGAAAATCACGTGAGAAGCCATCGTTAGATCACATGTGCGGCAACCTCAAAAGCATCGCTTCTTTATAACGAACACGCAGCTTTTTGCGTGCCCGGAAAATCGATCGTTTAACTGAAATATTCGTCTGTTGAAATCGTAAATTATAAAACTGTCCTAAGAAGTGAAAATAACTGATTTATCGATGAGAAAGTACCTATATAGACAAAGTATTGGACTTTTCTTTATTTAACTGACTGATACATGATTCTAAGATGATTTCATTATTAAGTTATAAATTTCCTGCTTACGTAAATCGCCTTACTATTTGCATTTAGAAAATACAATATCACTTTAAATAAATTCAAAGTCTTTCACTGTATACTCTCAAAGCATAAATTTCTCCTTTATCTTTGATATACGCTAATTAAAACCACTACTCTTCGCATTACGGAACCAGAAAAGCAATTCAAATTCAAACTTTATTCGATCTCCCGGGCGCATCAAATTGTAAATTTTACCCAAAGCCGCGCGCTTCGTTGTTTCGTGCGCAAAGGGACTAGGAGCACGCCTCGAAAATTAATTTTCAATAGTTTGGGCTGGGTAAGACCGACGAGCTGCCGGATGTCGTTCTAAGCAGAGAAATTAGTATGCGCATGACTAACGTCCTCGTATATCTGACCAAATGCGCCGGCACATCTGTTTTCTCGTTGGTTCTGTAACCCATAGGTACTCGAGAGGCAATGCATGCCACGCTTGTTGTATGTAAAATAAATTGTTATCAAGGCTTACTTTTATGATTAGATTGTCGAAATTTGTTTTCAGGAAACAATGTTATATCTGATATGACTTTGAATGAAAAAAGCAATATTGTTGAAATATTGAAATAATACAACAACGATATTCTCAAAATATTGTAAGAATACTAAAATGATATTCTCAAAATACTGTAAGAATACTAAAACAATATTCTCAAAATATTGTAAGAATACGAAAACGATATTCTCAAAATATTGTAAGAATACTAAAACGATATTCTCAAAATATTGTAAGAATACTAATTCGATATTCCCAAAATATTGTAAGAATACTAAAACGATATTCTTAAAATATTATAAGAATACGAAAACGCGATATTCTCAAAATATTGTAAGAATACTAAAACGATATTCTCATAATATTGTAAGAATACTAATTCGATATTCTCAAAATATTGTAAGAATACTAATTCGATATTCTCAAAATATTGTAAGAATACTAAAACGATATACTCAAAATATTGTAAGATTACTAAAACGATATTCTCAAAATATTGTAAGAATACTAATTCGATATTCTCAAAATATTGTAAGAATACTAAAACGATATTCTCAAAATATTGTAAGAATACTAAAACGATATTCTTAAAATATTGTAAGAATACGAAAACGATATTCTCAAAATATTGTAAGAATACGAAAACGATATTCTCAAAATATTGTATCAATACTATACTATACTAAAATTAAAATATTCATACAGGCTCAAACCATCTAACACAGAAATGAAAAAAAAAATCAATTACAGCGAATCGAGATCATCGCACAGTACCTCTCAAACGCGTTCCCGCAAAAGATAGCATCTGCTATCGGAAGCGCGGGCGGAAATCGCAATTACCGACGCACAATGTTTCAATTCACAGCCGCGCCGCCGCTGCAATACAGACGTCCAGTCGAGCCCGCGCGGAATATAGGATTATAGGTCCGCGAAAGACGCATCCGCGCATATAGCAGAGATTCAGCGCAAAATACCGCGCCGAGCGCCGGCGATTAATATAGCAACTCGCTCGCGCTCCTCTCCTATAAATAAAACCGCGCGCGCGCATGCTTCTAGTCTCTTCTCTCAGCTAATGGGGTAAAACGCGCGTCTGGCCAGTGTACCAATAAACGGGCACTTCTCGTCAAAGATATGCGACGCACTTGCACCTGACGCGAGTGCAGTGAACCTCGAATTAATCGACCTCGCCGAAGTTTGCCGGCCCCGATTACACGGCGATGTATATGTGTGTAAGAGTAAGTGTGCGACTGCACGCGATGCGGAGAGATCCTTATGCAAGAATTATTTTTGGGTCAGCCAATGCGCAGTGCGCGGTGGTAGCGAGGCTCTCGAATGATTTACAGCGAGGATTTGGATTGCGGTTCGAGCTTCTCTTTATGTATACGTCTTAGTTATTTTTTCTTTTATTTCTGGTAGAGGGACTGGGTCTAGTTGGTTTGTGGAGTGGTTTCGGAGATGGCACGAGCTTTGAATGGGTATAATTGGGTGAGCAATTGCGCGGGTTTTGTTTTCAGATTTATGGAGATTGGAGTTGGTTTTATGTTTATTTAATTTGAAATCTATTTTACGTTCCGTTCGCATTTTGTACGCTGCAGCGCGATTTCGTACTGTATATAATTTTTTAAAATTTATCACCGATAAAGCAAAAATTCCCTTCTTTCGCAGCCGTAAAATAAAACAGTTTCCATTCCCTCAAAGAAACGAAACACCAAGCCCAACAAGCATCCAATTCATTACCCCGCCCCATAAAAAAGACTACCCATAACAACTCGATTTCCTCAACTCCCCCGTAAAACTGAAAACTCGCGTCGCCGAGCTAAACTCAAACCCATCTCCAGCTCAAACGGCGCGGAGAAAAAGGCGAGCCGCGCGCGGGAAAGGAAAAAAAATCAGCGAGGCGCGTCGCGAGCTGGAAATGGTAGCAGCGCACGCGAGAGACGCTGCATTATTAAACGCGGAAGAAGCCGCTCGCGAACGAAATAATTATTCGTAACGGCCGCGTAAGGCCTAATTGCTCCGACGTTATTATACTGTGGAGCGGCCGATTCGGCGGCTCAGCTTCTTGGTGGTCGAGCGGAGAAGAAAAAAATGAAGGAGTCGAACGCGGCGATCGGAGGCTTGTTCGGGGGAGCCTGAAGGGGCCTTTTTTTGGGGCGGCACGCGCGGAGCTTGGTTTTTAGAGCGCTGATGATCTGTCGGTCTGATCTGGGATATCAGGGATGAGGAATTTGAGGGAAGATGTTGCGTGAGAGGTATGATTTTGGGTCGGTGATTATGGGGATTACGAGATGTAATGTCGGTTTGTTGGGCAGGTACTTGTGATGTGTCTGTTTTATGAGGACATTGAGTTTTTTGGATGGTGTTTCGAGAGTTTAAGAGAAACTCGGGTGTTTAGACGAAAATTTGAGCACGCTTCACTGTGAGTCTAATATACCTTTCTAATCGTAAATCTTTTTTTATGTTACAGGTGAGTTACTGACACTATCACATCGCTATAAATAAAACTGTCCTTGTCACGTAAGTTGAAACTTTTGATTTACATCTGCTTATGTACATATTTACATTACGAAGAATCTTTTTTGTTATTTATACATTATTAAAGTTTAAATTACCTTACATTCATTAGAATTGCTGTGAATCATTTTTGCGTCATACTAAATGCAATTTCAGTTGTAAATGAACGCTAAAAGTAGGTAGTAAACGAATCATTCACACATCAACTAACATTCCAAATATAACTAATTACCATTATTACCACACCAAACTCTCCCCAAAAATGCCCTTTCTTTCCTAAAACTCCCAACGAAAAATCCATAAAAGAATCAGCACGAAAGACCAAGCAAACCGGCAGTGCAACGCGACTTAGATGGACAAGCCGGACGACGTTCCTAAGCAGCCGGTTTTCCCCGGCGACGGCGCCGCGCGCGCGGCTTTCCTTCATTATGCAACGGGAGCCGATTTTCCAGGAAAATCGCGCGTTCGCGCTTTGCCGTACGGGCTGCGTTCGTGGGCGCGCAATTTATAACGCGACGATTCGTTGACGACGGGCACTCGCTGAGAGGCAGGTATTAATTATGGGCGGTGTGGTTATTAATTAGTAAGGATGAATGGTTTCCGGTTTTTTTAGGGGAGGGTGTATTAAGTTGATTTGGGAGGCTGTACGTTGGATTTTTTGTTTTATTTTGAATTTGAGCGAATATGCTGTGCGTTGGATAAGTTAGAAAATAGAGGATTTAGTGTTAAAAAATACGGAGAAATTTTATAGAAAAATATTTAATCTAAAAATATGTCGAGACTGCAGATTACAATAATTATTCTTAGATACAACTGAAAAGTACGTGTCTCTTACTAAAATTTCAGTTATCGCCCCTAATTATATTTTATACAACTTCAACAAAAACGTGATCAAAAAGTAAGCCTCAGTCCCTGCACTTCCACAGAAAACGCGAACGAAGCAGCAGCGCAATTCCAACCGAAGCTCGCATTTAATTAGATAAGCGTCTCAATAGCTAGACATCTCGAATCGAATAAGCGACTCCCGCGGCAAGATTAAAATATCACGTCCCAACCGAGAGCAGCAGCGCAGTAGTTTTAATCACGACCCAAAAAAAGCCGTTTCATTACCCGCCGCTCGCAGCAGCCCGAGGAATTTTTAATGAAGCGATCAGTACCACTCGCGCGTGTATCGCAAAATAGTAGTTTCCCTCTCCGTATATCTTTTAGTCATGAAACAGTTTCTTTCATTTTTCGCCATCTCTCCCTCCTTTTGCGCTTTCCTCGACCGGTTTTCTTGGAATCGAATATCGCTTGCCAAGCGCGAGTGTATACGCAAGTCGCGCGTTATGTTGCGATATATATTTGTGATTTCTTGCGCCCCCCTGCTTCTTGCGTCGCCGCAGCAGCAGCAGTGCTTTAATGATAATGACTTTGGCAACGAGCGCGCCGACACGTGTATACGCGGCCGCTTGCGCGCGCGCTTCCATTAAAGGAGCTTTGCCGCGCTCTTGTTTATCGCTCTATTAAAATGCGGTGTGGGCTAGAGTGCGTAGGGCAGAGTGTGTGGATTTTTTTATTTTTAGAGATGATGGTTGTTTGGGTTGAGGTAATAGCTGCGCGGCTCGGTGTAATTGATCGCTGCGAATTATGATAGGGGAGAGAACGGTTTGTATTCTTGGTTGTGAATGATGGAGATGATTTATTGTTTAGAAATAATTTGAAATTTGATGTTACCATTTTTTTCGTCAAACGATCATTGTACTAAAAATAACAAACCCACTTCAAACTACAAACCTGTGACACTAAATCCCTCTTTTTCAAAAAACCAGATCGTTTTTGCTTTCGCTCAAGTTTATCTACTCGATCAATTTCCTCCTCCCTGATGATATTTACATATGGGAGGCGCGTGCTCGGTCAGCGTGTGTCGTCGATCGGTTTATCGCCTTTGGAAAGCATCCGACTACGGAATTCCGACAGCAGGTTGAATTTACGCATGTAACAAGCGTGTCAGTACACTCAATACGCCTGAGGGATGTGTTTTCTCGAGAACGATTCAAAGTCAATAATTGATTCTTCGGTGAAAGGAGAAATTCGTGAAATTCCAGTAATCATCTCCAGAATAATAAAATCCAGCGTTGCATCATACCAGAAACTTTTTGCACTCTCTCCTATTAAAAACATCCATTCCCGATTATTTCGTCGTTAGAGCGAAACTCAAGCAGGAAATAAAGCCAGCAGACACAGTTGCAAATAGACACACACATCAGATCAGCTCAAAACCACCAAGCCATCAACGTACTTAGCACTCTCTCAGCCTCTCAATCCACTCCTCCAGCAAGCACCCGCCATAAAACACCCCGCACTCGACCGAGCGCGCGTTTCTCCTCGCGCTGCGCTGCCTTCAAACTTAGCCTTATCGTCAAAGGCTCGGCCATTCGAGCCCGTGGCCGTAAATCCAATTATCAGATTAATTAGAGCAGGCGCCACGGCGCCAGGCGAAATTGAAAGCTCGGCGCGCCCGCAGGACGAGCGAGCCGTTCTTCCGGCTGTTATCGGCGAGAGCCGAGGTGCCATTGACCCCGGCGCTATCAAACGGCCTCCCCTTAACGTCACGGTTCAAGTCGCCGAAGACGCGAGAGCGAGAGTGAGTTGATTTTAAGCGCGAGCGCGGCGCGGCTGGCTAGGTTGTTAGAGAGGAAAGTGTGAGTTATGCTGAGGTGCTTTTAATAGGGCTGATCGTTGATGGTGATTTAGATGGCGCTGCGGGGTTAATTTATTTATTTATTTATTTTTTATTTTTTTTATTTTAGAGTTGTTGGGAATCTATTTGATTTGACTTATATTGGGATTAATTTTGGAGTTTTTTGTAAATGCTTCGAATGTATAGAGTTAAAAGATTTTTTTATTATTAAAAAAAAATTTGTCATTTATAATTGTTATCAATTAATTGTCTATAAAACAGAAGTTATGTAATCGTACGACTTGAGTTTAATATATCATCAATATTCAGATGAGTAATGACTTTTAATACAATTGTATTGTAATAACGTTTATTTGCATCTATATCGTGGATCAAGAAAATATTGCATTAGTAGAATTCTTCCATAAAAGATTCTCCGAAACGAATTTTTAAAAAATTGCTTATGCAACAGCTTATTTTAAAGACGAAAAATACAAGTCTGAGGTGTGCTAGCTGTAATCAGGACTTCCAAATGAAACTTTATGCATGGCAGTATTTATTCATAAATATTTTCAAATATAATACATTTCTCAAAAAATAATCAAATATTTATACAATCTCATAAACTAAATAATAAAATGTACGTCCTATCTTTCCCAGCCAACCGTAAAATCCGAATTCGTCTCAGATGCGATTTTCCCGTCTCGCGAAATTCGCCCTTTCGTACCTATCCCAAGCTCCTGCTTCCATCTCCCTGGCTTTATATGATTGTCGCTCGTGAAATCCCGTGGGACCTGATGGCGCAGCTCTTCCGAGACCATGTGTACCTAGAGCGAAAGATAGAGGCGCGCATGGAGAAAATACAAGCGAGAAGCCGGGGAAATAGTAGGAGAGACAGAAAGAGAGAGAGGGAGAGAGAGAGAATCGGCGAGCTATTTTTAAGAGTATAGCTCTCTCGCGTGTGCACGGGAATCCGATTAACATACAATAAGGACATAATTCTCTGGGTGCTTCCACACGGATTTTCCGTTTTCGTTTTGCACGAATAGCCCTGGAGGTAGACGGGGAAAGGAAGAAATAGCATGTCATCGAGGGTTTAGGAAATTCTTTAGTTCTGCAGATTCACAAGAAAGTCTTGAGTTTGCGTCAATCGAAATAGATTTTTGTTATATTTTTTCACTTCTTGTTTGTTTTCTGTATACTCAGTAACTTATGAATAAATCAATTTTTTTAATAAGATTTGCCGGTCTGAAAATAATATTTCTGGTATAGTTTTTATAGAATATTTTTCATTCTCAGTTTTAATTTGTTCATTAAATAAATCAAATAGTTTATTTAATGACCTTAGTACTTATTCAAATTTTAATCACAAACATTGCTAATTAGATTATACTATTCATTTAACCTCTCGCCTCGTATTCTATTATTAATTAATTATCTTAATATTCACTCCTCACTCTTAATTTCGACTATTTTATTCCCCATTATTTTCTCCCTAAAAGCCATACACCCAACCACGAGGCAAACATGTGTAGCACGACGTTAAAGGCT
>JAPYZA010000139.1:0-53077 GCA_030522685.1 Eupelmus azureus | reverse complement strand
TTAAAATCTATATTTTAAACTTTTATAAAGATTAAAATGTAGGTTTTAAACTCTTTACTTCCAGATTTCGCACTTTTGAGTTTAGAGTGTAATAATATTATTTTCACAATAATTATAATATTGAAATATATATATTTTTTTGTTATTTTATTATATATATCGAATTAAAAATATTTTTTAAGATATACAACTATTAGAATATTCATACCCTTTAGAGTCTTCTAGTTTTTAGGAAAAAACTTGTTAATTAATAATCTAACAATATTTTATTTCAATTATAGACTTTGATTAGTTTCTCTAATAACAGGAGTCGGAGGTAAGAAGTAAGATAATTGATGAAACACGACGAGTCAAAAATCAAATGTAGATTGCTTCGTAAACTAATTTTAAACTTGTATTCTTCAACCCATAAATATATTGAATCATCAAAACAGTTATTTCATAAAGACTTTATGTGGATTTCGATGGTTACCATAAATAATATTGATCGCATATCTTGCACTTATTTTTGCCTACCTTCGAATAAATATTTCATACATTTTCAAAAAAATACCAGGTCAAAATAAAGCAAAAAACAGAACAATCCTCATACTTTCTCTTTTAAATCCAGCCCCGCTCTATCAGCATCCAGGCTTATCTCTCTTCGAATTGTCTCCAATAAATTCAAATATCCAAAATACGCGAAAAAACTGCCGAAATACCTCGAAAAAGCCATAAATACATTCCCGCGCTGGCAGCGGCGCGGATAAAAATCCGGAGATTCCAAATAATCTCGAAAGTCGCGGCTGCACTCGTCGATGCGCGCACGGTCGACTTTTCCGTTGGAAAGGCGCGTGGCCGCCCACCGCGGCTGATTTTCGGCTGCTGCCGTCGTCGCTCGCTGCGCCCACGCGGCGCATTGACAAGTTCGACGCGCCTCGGGTGTGTGCGTATAGCCCTGAGCAAGTGTGTTCGTGTGTATATCTCAGATCGGTCGTCGCGCGCGCGCTCGTGGCACCGATGTATCGGAACCGGATTAAGAAAGTTGAGACACGACGAAGGGCTCTCTCTCTTGCTGTGTTGCCGGATGAGGACGAGGGGGAGAAAGACGAGAGCGACAGCCGTTGACAATTGTCCTGACAGTTTGGGCGCGAGCGAGGCGCGGCTCCGCGCTCCGTCATTTATTGTTATTCGAGATAGCTTTGAGAGTGTCGCGGCCGAGAGGAGATGCCTCGGGGATTTCGTGATTATTCACGGGAAAAATATGCCGCGAGCTTGTACAGGGTGATTAATTTGGAAATTCTTCGAGCGAGGATGACAGAAGGCAGCCTCGATTGGTTTCCGAGAAAGAATAAAACTTTGCGGGGCGTTTTCGATGTATTTTCGAAAAACAATGGGTCGGCTTTGTCATCTGTTTGCGCGGATTAAATGTTTGGAAATTTTGTTAAAAATTTGGTGATTTTGATTATTTTTATCTTCTACTTATGCTGATTCACTGATTTGAAATTGAAATAACTCGAGTCATTACGAAAGTTGATGTAAATTGTTGATTGAATGTTTATAACGATCGGTTATTAAGTACTTCAAAATAAGATGGGATTGACGACTTCCTTTGAAATGTAAATTTGGGGCTATCGTTAGCTTTCCCAATATCATTTAAGCTATATCCAATAATTTGATTCGAGCATATTAATGGCCCGCGCAGCTAGAAAGTTATCAATCTATCTACCCGTGATAGCTTGACAGTTTGTCACTAAAGACCGGATGTATTAAAAACTGTGAAGAAAATAGAATTACATAACGCTTAACTGGAATTTTTCGTGGTACAAATGTCGAAATGAAAAATGCATTTAAATAATTCATCATCTTAATTAAAATGCCTTATATACATTACAGTAGTAAGGTTATTTAAAAAAATCCAGGTCTGCCTAACGCTCTCCCATACTCGCTTATACCAATAGAAAAAAGCAAGCATATCCCAGCGCGAACATGAACAATAGCAACTAATTACTCGACTACGTATCCCAACAATATCAAATTGCGCAATATTCGCAAACTTCTTCCAGCTCGCTCCGGCGGCGTTTAACAGTGACCCAGAAAGCCGGGCAAAAAAAAGCCGCGCCGACAAGTGCGCGAAGCGCGCGCGTTTATTATGCGATAATTCAATGGAGGACGAGTCGCGCTCGGCGAGTATATATATATAGCTACATTGCGCCGCGTGGCCGCGAGAGAGGAAAGTGTAAGGGGCCCCTCGGAGGAGGAAAAAAAAGGCAGAATGGAGAAGAAACGTAACGGTCGCGGCGGGGACGCGAAAATTGCGCGCCCCCTCGCGGCTTTGCAAAACCTCGTGCGAAACATTCGTTAACATTCCCGGCGCGCGGTAATGATCGGCTGCAAGAAAGGCCGGTGCGCGGTGCTGGAATCTACGAGCGAGAGCGACTCGATGCAGAAAACTTCATCTAGCTGGGGACGCGGAAGGTTCATTCGTTATACGGCGAATGTCTGTTTTTGAGGTGTCTATGTTGTTTTGAAATTCGGTGGAGCTTTGAATATTGGGGCATTTGGTTTTGACTATTTGATTTATGAATTTTTACTTTTATAGTTTTTAAACTATAATTTGATGAACGGATTCGGATTAGACAATTTCAGTTTCTTAACTATTTTATTAGTCCCCTTGCCTTCTCTCTCTTCTCCAGATTTCATACTATAGTTTCTATTATTTTTATATGTCTAATTATATTTTCTTTTTATGTTCCAGGTAAGTTACTGAAATTACTACTTTGACATATTCTCTTGCAGTTCAGTAAGTTATAAAATAATATCTAAAATATGATTATTTATATTGCAAATTCTGTTTTAAAAAATAATTTATTTGGATAATCAAAGGAAAAAATGAGCTAATTCTGGTGATGTGAGATGTTCAGCACTCCAAAGTTTCGGCGATGATACGATAAGGTTTTTTTGGATAGCAGTTTTTGAATTAAAACAAAATGACAAAAATTTTGTATCTGTAATTTTTTAAAGTTATTTAAAAAAATAAAATTTAAAATATTAATTCTTAGTATTAATATTCAACATTTTCATATTGTCAAAATAAGTTTAAAAAAAGGAAGAAACTATTTTTACAAAAATTTTAAAGAAAAAATTGAAAAAGTGCTTGAAAATATACGACACATTTTTTCTACTATATTACATATGGACATCCATTTTTGTTAGATAGAATTACGATTACTTGAAGTTATTGCACATGATTTGAAAATTTGTTTCTGTCTTTCAATTAGTCACTAAATGATCAATTTTAAGCTTTTTACCGATGATCTAACGCTTACGTGGTGATAAATTTAGTGCACCAAACATTTTCTTCATAATTGGTCACTCATATAAAAATCTGATTGGTAAATCAATAAACTGTATGCTTTATAGCCGACAAGTTTGTACAAGTTGTACGAAGAAAAATACAATTAGCTATTTTAAACGAAAATTTTGAAATAATAATGAATCATGGTTTTTTTGCATCTCTGCATTTTCACAGTATTTCAACATGTCGTGCAATGTTCATTAATATTTAAGTAGGTAAATCACGGCCTAGGTCAAACTGAAATACATTAATTTATTAAAATAATGAATGCCGAGAAAATGTAACATTATAAGGCATGACATCATGTAGTAGCATTTATGTATTATTTTCTTATTTATTGAAAGACAATAAAAATATTGGAAAACAGCTTTTTAAAGAATGCTTTAATATTGCTTTAAAATATGGTACGATAGTAACTTCTGATGAATTAGGCAAGCTGCAGGAACGGCGCTAGTAAAAACAGATGAAAACATGGACTCTTGAAGTTTACGCTTCCTACATGTAGGTTTTAAATAGAGTGTCATATAAATCTAAAAATAGTTCGAAAATACCCCTGTTTATTTTGAAGTTTGTGGTATTTTTAGTAAAACCGACTACCTAATTGAAAGCTTATTACAAAATATTTTTAGAATAAATTTATTCGACATTGGATAATTAATTCAATGGTACATCGCTCCATGGGGAAAAATGTTAAGTAGAACTAATACTGTACTTAAACTTTATGAGCATAATTAATAGTTACTTTGCGCAATACGATTAAAACATCCTGCGAATCGCGGTAGTAATTCACATATACTTAGTTTGAAGCTGAAGCCTCTATCTAAAAACTGAAAAAGCCTAGATGAAACTGCGAGCAAGCAGCGTGTAATATATGTCAGAACACTAAACACGCATCGCATGAAGAAAAAAACGAAGCACCAGCAGCAGGAGCAGCGTGACGACAACATTTGCCCCTTCCGACGATTACAAGCGTGTAACATAAGCAGGAGACAAGTCCGACGACGTCGGTAATTACCATGAAGTGGCCCTTGAATGAGCGATCAGCTGAGACGGCCTCTGCTCGTCAGCTGATTTCTTAAAATTCTAGTAAGCTGCGCGGAAATCCGAGCCTCCTTACTTCCTACGCTCGCCGCGCGCGCGCTCGGCTTCGTCCCTCTTACGTTTTTCTCGCCCCAATCTGTAGTCCCGGCACGCGCTTCTCTCTTCTTTCTGTCCCGCGCGCGAGCTCAGCTCTGGCTTTTTGCTCGGCTGCTCACTTTTGCCGCGTGCGCCTTTCATAATTCCATCTTCCAGCTCGCTCTCGAAACGGGATCCACGCGTATATCTGGATGGCTGCTGCGAGTCTGTATCGGTGCAGCGTCTGCCTGTGCCTGCGCTGCTCTCGTGGGTCTCTGTGTGTACTCTCGAAATGTTTGAGGGCGAGCTGTTTGTTTTGAACGACTTCTATAACGGTAGCCCTTTACGGGTAATGCTTCCGAGAGCTCTAATGCTTTCCTTTTCGAAAAAGCTTGCTTGGTTTGGTAGAAGATTTATCTAGGTTTCTAGGTTTGTAATAATCGATCGGGCGAAAAAATGAAACGTTTTTTTATTCTTATTCCTCACAAGTTTATACTTAAAGTAAATTAGGCAATACTTGTTTATTAATAATAATAACGAAAACATTACAGCTATTATAAAGATTACGTATGAATAACGTCTTTCTTCTGAAACAATAACATGTTTTTTAATAAAAATCTTATGAAGATAGCGCGAAGTGCTGTCCAACTATGAAATATTAGCAGAGTATAGATGTATTATTATTACAACGCCACCCGCAGACACAAAATCTCGCAGACACATTTGTTACGAAAACCCGCTTTTGTGACGCCCCCGCTATCATAATTAATAATAGTGACCGACGTTTTGGGAAAACAAACATAAATATTGCGCGACTCTAGCCTCCTATCTTTCAGGATAATTTCCAGCTTTATAATGGTATAAAGACGTGTTGGTATACATTTATTATTTTTCGACAGTAATGCGAGGATTTACGTACATACTTGACTCAGTCCTTGCTGTTTTGTGAAATACAATATAAAATTAAAACTTGTTCATTATTATAGGTGACTTAAAGTTAAAACATTAATACCGTCCATTGATATTAGGACTTTTAACATTTTTAAACAATAATTATAACAGAATTATATTACTGCAAAAATGACTTTATTAAATTTTTGACCAGAGTTAATTCGGGCCAGAGAAAAATTTGCAGCCTGTTAAAAGAGAATTGATTCTCTCAATTTTCTGGTTAAATGCCTTCGACATTAAAATTGCCTCAGTCCTCGAGAACATCAGAGGATGAAGCTCATATTCGCGTGGCACACGCCTGCGGTTTCGAGTCATTATGTCTTTTTTCTCCCTCGCGATTTTTCATCCGGGCTTTTAATTTTTGGGCCTCTAATGCCTCGCGTGACTCACTTATGTCCTTTGCATGCTACATTACTCTTGTTTTCTCTGTTGAAATTTCGTCCCATAAACAGCGAAAGCCATCTGTCAGTGTCGCAATGTACTAATGTCAAGCAAATTGACACGAATGATCTCTAAATTTGATTTTGCTTATACGTTGTACATTTTTTAATAACGTCAACGCGGACCTTGAAGTAAATAATTGTACGAATCCCATCAATTTAAATTATAAAGTTTCAGCGACTATAGTCAATGCGAGCGGAAACTAGCGTGAAAAAGGGCCGAGCTTTAAATTTAATAAATTTCCGCTTTAGGAAAGTTTGTCATCCTCGGTCACACTTATAGCTATGTAAAAAGTGTGATCGCCTTTTAAAAGCCGTCTCATCAATCATTTCAATTGTCAAACAGAATAGAGTCCATCATATGAAAATCTCTAGACCTTCCCAGTCCATATACCCCTTTTTTCACGCTACTCACGAACCTTTAGTCATAGCCCATTCTGAGCCCTCGCTCGCGATGCTCATTCTCTTTCAAAATCTCAATAATTTTAGCTCGCATTATTTCTCACCTTTTCTCGTACACCACATCTTCTTCGTGTTCTCAATCTTGTTTGCCTTTTCTCTCTGCCTTGCGGTTTCACTTTTGAGCTCATCGCCAACCACACGCGTCTTTCACTCTTTTCAGCCGGCTTCACTTTGCTCCTTACTGCATGTACGCCTGCTTTTGCTTTCTTTATTTTTTCATCCTTTATACAAATATACATGTTATTACGGAAAAGGGTAAAAAAGATTGTCCATCCAAAAGTCGATATTGTTTTTTAAGGCATTCTTATACCTGGAAGTACTTGTTACACTGGATTGCGGGAATACATTTTGCAGATAAGAAGAACAAGAAAAAATTTTGTAACAAATGCGCCAGTGTAAATTTTAACGAAGTTTATAAGCGAGAATTGCGCAAAATTTTATAGATGTAAAAATAACTATTTTATGCTTGGAATTCTCGAAGAAGAAAGTCGCCTTTTCTCGAGAGAAAAAACATCGAATTCACACATAAAATGAGTATAAAATAAAAAAGCCCAACATTATAGCGCGCGTCTGGTTAACTTTATGCCCAGCTTAAACTCCTTTTTTCAATAAAAATATTTTCAATGTTACATTCTCTTTCTTCCTCTCCGATTCCCCTAGAGAGAGAGAGAGAGAAAAAGCCCCCTACTACGAGACCATCCTCCTACGCCTCCCACTATACAGAGATCGTACGTCGAAAGGATCGGTGCGTGTAGCCCTCGTTTCCCTCTCCCCTTGGCGAGCTCGCGCGCGCGCTCGGCTGCTCTCTCACATACGCTCGCTTATACATACATGCATACATGCAGGAGACGAGAGAGCCTCGTAACATGCTGTGCGCCGTCAGAAGCCACGCAAACGCAATACGTTTTCCCTCTCGCGAGCGCGGCTCCGCTTCTCTCTTTCAGCCTCTTAACGAGTGATCTGTTAAATTAAAGATCGCATAAAATTAATTATCGGCCGGAGAAGGAAGAGCCGCGCGGCTGGTGGGGAGCCGGCTTTTCGGCACGTATCAAAAAGCCACATGGAGCTACCACTGTGCGAGGATGCGTCCTCCCTTTTTTCCTTCTTTTTTTTCTCGATCATAAGAGCGATTTATATCGAGAAAGTATATATACGAGAGCGGATGTATACGCCGAGTTATGCACGCGATGCCGAAAAATGAATTAAAAAAGCCCGAGGCCTCAGCTAAACGGCCGGTGGTACGTGAGCCCAGCGCGCGCTGCTGCGTATCGAGTCCTGAGCGTGTGACAAAAATTTGTTTGAAACTTGTACAAACGCCTTTTTTCCAAGATGAATGCTCGCTGCGTGACTCGGGCGTTTCTGGATGCAGGATCGGCTGTGTGTTTCTGGGCGTGTGTTTGTAATAAAAATTAAACAAACGTTTAGTCGCCTGATTTCTGGCTTGCCTCTCGCGCGGGGCCGAAAATGAGCAAAGGTATCGCGGGAAAAGACAAATGTCGTAACGGTTTATCATGCTGAAATTAATATCGACCTGTTATATTGCTGTTTATCATGTGCATGCTGTACTTATTTTATTTTGCCGATGTTACAAGTTCTTCGGAAATTATGTGGAATTTGTAATTCTAGTTCAATTAAAAATATACATCATTAAGTTAATTTTAGTTATTAAGGATAACAATTTAATTATCTGCAAAAATGGAAGTTTGCTACTTTCGAATAGAATAACAACAGTAGTTTTACCCCATCACAAAATCAATTTGTCTCGAAAAGGCACATCAATTCGCCGATAAACCGCAACCTTTCGCTCATAGCTAGAAAAACCGAATCCACCCAAACGGTGTGAAACCATTATTTTTTCCCAAAACCGCAGAGTCACGCGTCTCTCTGCAAACACGAAGAAACGTCATCGCGTCAGGTTTGGGGCGACTGGAAACGAAGAAAGCTTGCAGCATCTCAGCGGAGAATCAAGGAGAGGAAGAAATCACCCTCGTCGTTGTATAACATTAAAATTAAATTAATAAATTCGAAATGCATCCTGTCGAGGCTCGGGCGGCGTTGCTGCAGGTCTGCATAATGAGCAGCATGAGTACGTAAATATTCTATATACCTGCTGGTGTGTACGAATATATAGGTGGATCAGGGCGCGCGTAAACAGATGAAAAAAAGAAATTCATTTAAAGGACAGGGCGAGCCGTGCCGGAGAAAAGCCGGGAGAGAAGAGCTCGGCTCTCGAAGGTTAGCCAAGGAGTGAGAGAGAATCTCCGGGGGACGAACCGCAGCAAGAAAGAGAGAGAGAGAGAGAGAGTCGAGGTGCATCCTCCTCGGCAAGGGTCCTCTTCTCTCTTTCTCGCACATGTGCAGGAGAGTCGCACGTGTGTTAGTGTGAGCTTGGTGCGCTCGCGTATGTGTTGTGTGTGTCGCGGCGAGGCAACTCTCTCGCTCTCTCGCTCCTACCTCCCGCAGGGTCCGTCACGTGGCTCTCTCGCTCGGCTCGGCTCGGCGAGCGCGCGACGATGGGCCGCACGCAGCAGCGGCACACAGCGCCTCAGTCCGAAACGAGCCGACAGTCCGGCCGCACATACATACCCATACGAGAGAGAGCGCGCGCGTGCAGCTCCTCACTTAGAAAAAAGGAGGAGAGCACTTTCCGTATTTGGCACACCAGCCAGACCGACAACACACACACACAGCGTCTGCTACGCGGGGTAAACAAAGGGACGGACCCGCCACGCGCCCGTCAGCTGATCCGTCCGCCGCAGCGTTCAGCCCTCGCGTCTAGCCTGCCCGTGACGTTTCCCTCCGCTTTTCCGGATTTTCATTTCGCCTGACTTTTCGCGAGTTTTGCGTGCCGCGGTTACGTTATGTGCAGTGTTGTGCAGCAGTGAATGGAGCCAGCTCCGAGCCGGAAAAGCAGCGTGCAGCCAGTTTCGCAATCGCCGAGAGAGCCCGTAGTACAGCCGAGCCTAGCTCTCTCCCTCGCTCGATTCATTCATAAAACCGAGGCGAGCGCAGCCGCCTTCGCTGTAACAGCTCGCCGAACGTGTTTCGTTACGCTCGAGGGAGTGCTTAGGAGCGGCGCAAACGAGCCCGATAGAGAAAAAAATCGCGGCGCCTAGTTACGGACGTCAGCGACTCGGGCCAGCCTTCCCCGGAGGGAAATATGCCAGCCAACCGCCACCCCCGCATCTCAGGCGCCGATCAGCTGGGGAAGCTGCTGATGCACGTGCTCGCCTGCCGGGACGCTGGCTCAGCTGCCTAGAGCCGAGCTCAACTATTTCCAAAGGATAGCTCTCGTGCTGGCGCGAGTGTTTAAAGGGACGGTCAGCAGCGAGACAGGAGCAGAGAGTGCAGCAACCAGATTTCGCCGATCGCCTGAAGCTGCGGACGAAAACGAATGGTGCGTGATATGAGTTTGGTGCTGTGAACCAGCGATTAGTTAGGCTACATGGCTCCGAAAAAGCTTTCGTGATCGTGATATTGTGTGCGCGGCTTCTCCGAAGCTGTGTGCTGCTCAAGTGTCGCTCAGCGAATGCCTTGCGTTTTGAGGATGTGAAGGGGATAATTGCTTAGTAAACACTCGGCCTGCTACCATTGCGACTTTTTGTAAAAGCGTCTGTCAGTTCGCGCGGGGTTTTACTTTAAATATGAATTCTAATCTTTCGCTCGCGGATTGTGCTGTTTGGTTAAAGCGTTTGTTCTTTCTCGAGCACGGATATTTGCATAATCGCTAATAGTTCTGAAAGCGGTTTTGAATTCCGGCTAATAAGCTATGATTTAAAAAGCTTACAATTGAGTTAATGATCAAACTGGAAAGGTTTGTTGCAAAAGTTACGGGCTTGATCGCGCGGCGATTATATCATTCAAGCTTGGCGGTAAAAATTATCAATTTACTCGAATAATTTAGAGTCATTATAAAAGCGCAGCGGAATAAGACATTATTAATAATTTTCTTTAAGCAGTCGCGCGGCATGTATTTACAGTCAATAAAATACATTTTACGCGCGTAAATTACCGCGGAGTGCAGAAGAAAAGGCCGTAAAACTGATTACACGCGCGCGTGCGTGCCGCTAAGTGACCGTGGCTAAAAATCCGGGCGCGTAAAAAAATAATCGCTCAAAACTCGGCCGCATTGCGCTCTGTAATTGTGAGCCTATAAACAGCTTGACACTTGCGCAACCCTCGGCTTTGAGACGCCGAATTTACGGCCGAATCCCGTTAAAGCACCCAAAGCTCGATATTTCAGCGAAAAAATCGTCCCGCCGCGAAGTTATAAACTTTAATGCGCGCGGATAAAAAAGAAGCGCGCGGCCAGCCCTTTCCGAAAAATCCAGTTTCCGCCGGCTAATGAAGCTCGAGATCGCGTCTCTATCGCTCCGGTAAAATCTGATAATTAAATCACGCGCGCGCGAGCGAAAGCGCGATTCTAATCGGCGCATTAACGCGCGGCAGCGGCGCGCTCCTGCTACTACTGTGCGCGCCGGGAGAGAGAGAGGAGAGCCGCTGCTCTGGCCCTTTGACAAGCGAGCACGCGCGAGCGTCAATTTGTCATAAAGTGAGATAAATAGGAGAGTTTGCCGCGCGGCACGCGATACGGAGATATCACGATTGTGGCTCGTGCAGTTTCTTTTGTTTGTGTTGGCTTTTCGAGTGGTGGCTCGAGTTGTGAAAATTGTTGTAAATAATCTAATGGAATTTAATAACGAGTAATTAGGTTTTATGGGTTGATGCTTGTTAAATAAAGTCGGCGTGAATTTTAATTCGGTTGTTTACGAGAACGACTGATACGGATATGTCGAGTTAATGCCGTTCTCAGTGTTAAAATATCAAAGTATAATTCAATATTTTTATGCTGTACAATTAAATGGTGTTAGTAAAGGCGGGTTCGGTTTCGAGAGCAGGTGTCGTGGATAAAGTATTAAATATAGAGCGAATTTTTCCGGACGTCAAAGATAAGTGCGTTAAATATATTTAATGCGAAAATAAAGTGAATTAACAAAAGAAAGTGCGCGTTCTCTAAATATAAATAAAGTTCGCTGCAACAGGTATTTTATCTTTGAGCCAAGTGCCACAAATTTTCTGCCTTCACGGTATAATCTACGTTTAATATTTGCGACCAATACCGATATCTGTGAATGTACATTTCAATATAAATTTATGAGACGCGCCGGATATATAATACGTATTCTTATTTTGGCTTTGCATATTCTATTAAATAATCAGTCTAATTGTAAATGTCGAAGGATTAATAAATTTACGCTCAAAAATCTACTAAATTTTTCCAAATTAAAAAATTTTAATAACTCTATTGTTAATCAAAGTGACGGAAGGAGATTAATTGTACACTATTTGAATAAAAAGTGATGAGTACTTAATCATGAAACACAACGTACTTTTTCCTAAACAGCTAGTTTAAGGAAAAAATCAATTTACCTAATAGCTCTTTGAAAAAAGTACCGCGCCGACTAATTTCCGTAAAAAACCTAATCTCTAAGTCAAAGAAAAAAAAATGGACCCCTTTTATTCAATTACAAAAGCCGCGATAAACCAGCCTAAGAGAAAAAAAAACTAAAGCGTGTAATTCTATTTTGACTGGAGGGAAAAAGTCTAAATCCTCGCACGCTATAATTACAAAGTTTCCCGACTACCTGAAAGAAGTCGATTAACCGGATCATTTACCTATATTTCGTTAGAGACAAACGCGCAATCTCCTGTTACTTGCACACATATATATAAATACTTTGGGCGACGAAAATTTTTCCTGCGGCGGCGGCACGCGAGTTGCCAGCCTCGCCACGCTTAATTAAGCCCCACTCGAGTTTAATTGATAGCCGAACTGGCTGGTATACGCCCGAGCCATTAGCGGCCCTTCATGCACCGACGCAGCCCAAAAATTAACGAACGCTGCAGCCCGCATCGTGAAACCAGGGCCGCGCCGAGTCAGTTTCTGCCTCGCCGAGGGGAATCGTTGAAAAATTTTCGGCAGTTAACGCGAGATTTGTACGGGGCTGGGGTATTGCCGTCGCCTCTTAAACGTGTATATCGACGAAAAGTGTATATTTTCATAATTCGCGCTCCGTGGCGGATGCATATTTTTATGCGCGCGCGCGCGCTCAAGCTGTATTATACGAATGTGTCGATACGAGAGAGACACTTAAGTATAGGTGTGTTCAAAACGTGTTTGGGTGGATATATGGGCTGTACTTTCGTTATTCGATCGTTACAACCGCGTGTGCCTTTTAATCGATGTGGATTAAAAAAAATATACGCTGCGCCGAGTGTTGAAAATGTGCTTCGTATTAATAACTTTAATAACACGCTTTTAGTAAATTCAGATTTCGCTTTACGACATTAGGCGGAATTGAGTGATTCGAGCGTTCTAATGGAGAAAATGTCAAAATGCGCGACGTTGTCTTTTTCTAGACGTTGTTTCGGCTTGAATTTATTAAATTGAACGTAATTACTAAAAAGAAACAAGAAATACGCATAGTAGGTCACGATAATAATTATATAAGCTTGTTATAAAAAATTTATGAGCTTAAATAAACAAAATCGGTATTTCCACATAAATTTCATAAAAATTTGCACCTGATAAAAAACTACCGCCTTGTAATATTTTCATAAATTTTAGTCATAAAATGTAGGTTGTTTTACCCGAAAAAATAACCAGAACCACGCGAAAAATAATATAAAAAATGAAGTATAAACAAAAAATATTTATTAATACGTACGAAAATATATCCATTCCTTCACATCCCGCAAGTGCTCAAGAAATGCTTAAATACCAATCTCCAAACTTAAACAAATAGTGCAAAATAGAGTGAAGAGTTCGAAAGCTTTTTCGGAGCCGTGTTTCATAAAAAAAAAAATCTGCTTTTTCCAAGTGAATGTAAGTGTGCACGAAAGCCGAGGAAAGCAATATTCTTCTAGCTTCGTCCACACTTAGATGAGCGGCAAAGCGAATAGCAGAAAGAAAAAAAAAGTCAACTTAACATTCTTGACGTGTAACCATCCATATGTTTAGGAACCGAAGGTAGCAGCGATTCCGGCGAGTGGCTCTCGAGCCGCGCGGCGGTCTAGTCATCGTCGTCGGCAGCTCGACTGGTTGAACCATGCGCGAAGGGACTATGATTTTAGCGGAACCATGTGAACACCCGCGCAAAGTGCTTTTACGGACAATATAAGAAAGAGCGTGCAATAATTCACCAAGTGAAGTTAAATTTTCAAAACTAAAGAAACTCTGAGCGAACGAAAGAGACCAAGTCGATTTCATTCGCCGAGCAAACTTGTGATATATAAACGTATTATAGCGTATACGCGAACGTTAAACTGAGAATACATATATTTATAAATATCTGTACAGTTTGTTATTTGTTGGAAAGTATTTAAGGAGTACTCGTTAAAGTATTAAAAAATGGTTACCCTGGACACGGAGCAGAAGCCTGAAAGGCAGCACTGCTGTCGGCGCATGTGCGCGATATGCAGGCGCCTCAAACGTGATAAAGGTGAATATGTTTATTACATTGCATTTTACTATATATTATCTTCATCATTTTTAAATTTCCGAGTCGATATTTTATGATGGCTTTTACTACTTTAAAAATGCCTACAAATTTAAACTGAATATTAGAAATCTAATTAAATACAAGAGTATAAACATTGTTCCACCCGACGGTCTAATGAAGCGGCTTGAATACGGAGATTTCAATGCATGTACATAAGATTTTTCAATCGACTGTTTATATACTTTTTCTCTTTCATACCAGTCAATTATTGATTATTTACAATTTGAAAGAAACACAAAAACGTTGAACTTCAAGCCGAACGAAGTTTTGCTTGGTTTTCATATGCAAAGTAAAAGAGTATCTTAAAACATTTTATTAAAAATTTCTTGGCTCTGAAAAGCATGCATTGTACATCTCCGAAAAAGCAAAAAAGAAGGGAGAAAAAAAGGTTTACGACGCAAGCGCATTTATTTACGATACAATAATCCAGCTTTTATGTTAAATAATGGTCACATCGAGCGCAGCTTTTAAGAGGCGGGTGTTGATTTTTTCCACGGCAGTAAATATCGATTCAGCGCTCAAAGTGCACGGGGCGTAACGAGCATTCCATTAAACGAAGAAGTCCCTTTGTATCGTGTAACGCGCAATTCAATAAGTCCTCAAGCGCGCGCGGCCCCGAGCGCACTCGGCAAAATTAATAATATTCCCTAACGATCGTAATTTTTGAGCGAAATCGCGCAATAATCGCCGATTATGTAGAGGGGAAATCGCGCGATTCTTTACAGCTTGTTCCGAGCGCGCGCTTATAACGTACAAAAGACCGCAATTTCGGCAGCGCCGAGCGACTTGTTATACCTTCGGTCCGCTCGTAATTTGCGATTTTGTAAGCGCGGAGAGAGAGAGAGAAGGAGAGGAGGAAAGAGAAAAGACGCCGCAGGTCCTTTTCACTCTCTCGGCTTTTTGATTGAGCAGAGGGCTTCTTTTCACTGCTCAAATTACGCGTAATTTCAATTGAATATCGTTAATTGCGGGGATCGCTCATGGCCCGTGAGGCGCACTGTTTTTTAATCTAAATCGAGTGAACCGAATTTATTTCGCCTCGAGATTCAATAAGAAGATCGTAATAATGATTAATTGCAACGTTTCTCCGGGAATTGATTTTGTTTCTTTGTTTGAAAGCGTATTAATATTAATTTCGACCTCCGAAACAAATCGTTAAAATTCTGGAAAATTATACCTCAAAAACAGCGCATCCAATTAAACAAACAATAGTAAATAATAACACAGCTACAACAACAATAAAGAAAAAACTGAAGCGGCATAAAGCACCGATACTCTCCTTCAATAATTAATAGCAGACGAGCCCATAGACTTGATCGAAGCGTCGATCGGCTCCGCTCGGGACAAATAATTTATAGTCGCGCGGGCTTATTTTAAATTCTTTCGGGCGCGTTCCCTCCTCTCTCGCCAGCTGCGCGCACTTTTGGCCGCGGATAATTGGCGGCACCCTCAAAGATACATACACACACGCGCTTCTTATCCATTCATTGTGGCGGCGAGTTATCGGCTGGATATCGCGCGCAAAATGAATTTTCTCCGCTCTGTATTCTTGAGGTCGACAAAGGGTCCTCGAAGAGCTGCGTTAAGCTCGTCGAGGCCTGCCGGCCGGGTGACGGCACGCGCCAACCTCGTCGTGATTATGAGGGATAATTGAGCATTATTCGAGGCGAAACGGCCTGATTATTTTTGTTCTTTATGCCTCTCATCCGGCCTGCTGTTGCTGTCTGCGACCATTAAGAAAGAGAGCGTACATTTTTATAGGTGAAGGGCTCTTTAAGACTTGGCGAGCAGTCGCTTCTCTCTCTCTCTCTCTCTCTCTCTCTGTCTTTTCTTGCTCTTTTCTTGGATTTGCTGATTAAGGCCGATAAGGGGCATTGTTGTTTTTAAAGAAAAATTCCGGACGGTTCTCCTTATTATTTGGTTTTAATTTATCCGAACTTTATTTGCTTCATTTTTGGTTGAAGAACTCGCTTGAGCTCTTTTTATAGTTTGTTCAGGTATAGTTTATATTGGAGTTTTATTAAAAGTTAATTTCTGTGATAGAAAATTAAATATACGCTAGCAGCATTTCTGGTCACGAATCTTGAAACTTGAATTTCTAAGTAAGCGTGTTGTAGTACCAGAGAGTTGCCGAATTTTATTATCACTCAACGACAGGATAGTGTAAAACTCAAAAATACATCGACTAATTGTGGCCGCGCCGCTTAAAAACCTTATAATTATAAGGTGCAAGTGTAGGCCGAAAATAAAAGAAAAGGAGGGACTGACGATGAAAATACGGAGCAATTATTTTTACCGCTCGCGCGCGACTCCGATCCGGCTCCTTTAAATTTTCAGGCTCTATTTTTGTTTGCCGCGGGCGCACACTGATAGTTTCTTTTCCGCGGGGAGAACATCATCTTTACACGCGGAGCGAGTCTCGCTCACGAAACTGCCGCCGCGCTCGCCCAGATGTCATTCCCCTTTTTGATTCCCCCGCAGCGTGGCTGCTGCCGCTGCTACCGCCTCTTCTTTTTGCCAGGCAAGCCGCCGTCTGGGCGCACGGGGAATACATCTATATACCTTGTAAATTCGCAACAACTCCGCCCGGTGATATAAATCTTGCGCGCCGATTCTTTTTCCCTTAGCCGTAGTGGCAGGCGAGCGGCTGGCTCGGGAACCGCAAAACGTCCTCGGATTAATCGCGTGATACCGATTTCTTCTCTTTCGCGCCTCGCTTATCCTATTTCCAATTCAGTCCGCTCTCCTTATCATTTCGGGCATTCATTGCTGGCCGCGCCCCTCGCGCTGACGCGCGCCTTTTTTCCCATCGATAAATCTTGAGGAGCGAGGCGAGGCTAGCTGGAGGGGGAGGCGATCGGAAACAACCCCGGCCGAACGCTGTTTCATGCAAATGGCCTTCGTTAGCGGGAGTCGGAGCTCCGACTGAAAAAAGAGAGCCAAGCTCGCACGCTCTCCTCTCTCCCGCTATATACACTCGCTCTACGTACGCTCGCGGCCTGTTCATTCTTCCCCCACCTCCGCTATATTTCGGACGCGACGCCTATTGTCTTTTCTCCCGTCCTACCTGCCGCCTGACTCCGCGGGAGCTGTTTATGCGTTTTTCTCTCCGGCGGTGCAGCGATGAACATCGGCTCGAATGGATTATTCATTTCGTCGCGCGGCTGACAGCTGGGGCGAGGCCGACTCCCCGTTGCCGTGCTCTCTCACACACTCCGGAAACGTAACCTCATTTTTAGCCTGTGCGGCGTAAAAGAAGGCAGGTCCTTTGAAAAACGATTATGAACCTTTCCGCGAGGGAAAGTCGAGCGACGCGACGATTTATGAACAGCGAATAACTTTGCATTGCCGATGCGCGCCCGTATGGCTGCCGCCTTCTCCTTTTTTTTCGCCCGTCTCGCTGCGCGTTCGTTTACTCGTCGCCTTTATTTTCGTATTAACGAGGATGCCCGGTATTTTTCGATGACATGTTTGCGCCTGCAGAGCTATGCCACTTTATCTTTCCGGCTGCCGATTGCGCGCTCTTTTGCTTCTCTTCGTTTTCAAGAGAGCTGACATTTGCATGTGCCTTCTAGCACTTGGGAAATATTGTACTTGTGTGTGATGATGCTTGATAGAGACGTTTAAATTTTGTAATAAATTTATAATTATTACAATTTCAAAGTTAATTTAAAATTATTTTCTTTTGTCTATCTCTATCTTCACATTAATCTTTACAAATTTAAAATCTTGCATAAACTCGTTGCGTAAATTGTTTTCGATCGGCAGGCATCTCGTTGTCTTTTCGAAAAAAGCGCCTCAAAAAAATTAATTCCATTTTCTATTGCGCGATCAAGTTCATTGCATCTCGGATCTACGCCCACGCAGCCCAGCGTCTCGAAGATCAACAATGAAGCCCGGCAAAAAAGCGGATATATCTAGAACGCGATCGACAAAAAGCGCCCCACTATTAATAAAGCCAACTGATGCATAATCGATAAAAACGCGGGCGCGAGAGACACGGCACGTCGGAAAGCGTGTATTAGTCGTCCCACGAGCGGAGAAAAAATCCTCGTGATTTCGCACTCGAGCGAGGCTGGCAGAAGCTCGACATAACGTCATAGCTTAAGTTAACCCGATTTCGAGATATCTGGCATATAAGTAGTAGCCGAACGGCAGCTCGCGAGCGGCAGGCGAGTTTCTCTGTCGGTCGGCGTCTCTCGCGAGCCTCCGACCAATCGGCTCGCGGCCGGCACGCTCCAGCCTGTCCTACGCGCATGATTTAGTATGCATAAAGAGGCGACGCGTGTTTGTCCGCTCTCTCTCTCTCTCCGTGGAGCGCGCGAGGGGAGAGCGAAACCGCAGAGAGCGACGAGTGGAGGGAGAAGGAGAGACTTGGTGAGAGTTGAATTCATGAATGAACGAAGCGAAGGGCGAGCGTGGGCGAGCCCACGCTTTATCATAATCGGGACCTCCGGGACTAGTCGCTGTCTCTCTCCTTCTCCTCTCCTCCCTCTCTCGGCTCGCTCGTGCCAGCACCTTCGATTTTACACCTGAGCAGCTCGCCGCGCTCTCGACAGCCTTCCTTCCTTCCTTTTTTTCTCTCTCGCCATTTGCATGCGCCGTATCCTACGGCTCCATTCATGCTTTCGTGCGCCGAGTTTTCCACCTATAGCGCGCCTAGCCGATTATTATGAGTCTGATGAAAAATTACAAAATCGGCCAGTGTGTCAATGTTGGTATAATCGGCTTGTTGTTTACTCGATCTGCGCTCTACGTGCTTTTGCGTCGATGATGCTTTTACAATTTATTGGGCTTTCTGTTGTTTTTTTTTGTTCTCTCAGCGTTACATTAACTAGTTTTTTATTCTACGGTTCAATTTGCACGTTTTCAACATTTCTCGCTCACCGATGGACTTAAATGTTTCAATTTTCAAGTCGTTCGGCTTTTTTCTCCCCTTTTTCAAACGTATACAACAACAAATCGGCCCAGATCAGGCAAAGGTACTACTTAGACTAAAAACCAGTCGTTTGGTCACCTCCAACATTCAATTTCCTCTCGGGATATACCTGGAATTCAATAATAGCAGTGTGAACGATAGTTGCTCTATAATGTTAGATCTGGCGCGCTTTTAAGATTAATGTCAATACGTCGATGTGAAAAACCCGTATTTTTAGTGGGAGGCGACCACTTAATAGTTAGATGAAAGCTAGCGATATACATTTATCATTTTTGTAAACTTTGTATATTTTGCTTATTTAATGTCAATATATTTTCATTAAACAAAAGCGAGCTTCGTGAAAATTACCGTCACCCTTTTATAATTATATAAAATTTTTCGGCAACAATTAAACTTGTCAACAGCTCAAAATTTACGCAACACCCGTAAGTGAAATACACCTTAATCAACAATTCATTTATCATTTTTCGCGTCACCCGCAACGTTCACTCCTTCAGGTTCTCGCGCTTGCGCTCGTAAGCATATGCGTAAATTTCGTTTGCGAAAGAATTTTACATAACTTCCGGTGCGCGAGAAAATATCATACCTGAAAAGCTCAAACATAAACGATCACCCGCATAAAACTTGGGATTATTCAGCCTCGTATACGTATAAATTTATATAAAAGACGCGAGATAAAAATGTTAATTCTCAACGAATGGCGTTTTAATGCCAGGCGCGAGCTCGCCATTATATTTTCGACGCGCGCTGCAATTACTGCATCAGGTTTGCGCGCGGGGGGAGAAACTATATATGCAAGCGCGTCGCTTATGACTTTTGCTTATGTAATCGTAGTAAAAGTTACGTCAGCGTGCGTTTCTATGAATGAAATCTCCAAACTCATTAATGAATCGAAATATCTACAGGCGACGCGGATTTCGTTGCCGGCGCGTTTTTTCTCAACCGTTTCCGGTTGATATTGAAATAGCCCGTCGGGACCAAGGCTGTTACGCGCGCGGGAGTGTTGACACTTGAGAGCGGCTCTTAAATTTCGAGTCGAACAATCTTAATTATCGATCGGCCGCGGTAAATCAGTCGTCGGATCGGACTCGTCCCCGAGATTTTTCATAATGTCGGTATAATTGCAGCGCCTGTGTGTGGATAATACAATATTCATGTGAAATGTGTGCAGTCCAGGCGCGATTTCGAAATCGTCGCGCTATAAATCTCCGAGTGATTGACTTTTCGCGCGCGATCATAAAAAATGCTATTTTCCCGGTAAAAATCAAATCGGTCGCTGATTTATTTGCGCTAGCGCAACATATCGCCAAGGCGTTTTTCAAACTTTATTACATGTCAACGTCTAATTTAGTCTTCGCCCCTCTCTTATTAATGTACCTGGAACTGGAAATGAAAAAGTCCCAAGCAGATAATCTCTCGGATGATTTCACTATTGTAGAAAGCTTGGAAGTCGAGAAAAATCAGAAGTGCCAAGGGAAATGTCGTAATTAAATTAAGAGGCGCATCAATAAGTCCGAGGCACGCGCGCGTAGCTGTTTAAAAGAGAAAAAAAATGAGATTGACCACTGCATTAGCATTTCTCCGTCTGTCCTCGTGGAAAAGCCACACACGCGCCTCTCCAAATAGCGGGCGACAGAGCTCGCACTTGTAATAAAGGCAGGGGCCTTAACGCGCCTCTTTAATTTACATGAGAATCGCGGCGCTCGCTGTGGTCCCCGAGTGTATATATCAAACGTCTCAATCAGTCGGTTTGGGAAAACAAGCCCATAGCGCTTGGCCCCCCGATAAAATAAATCGAGGGAATAATAATGGAAAAAAAGCAGCAGGCGAGAAGCGCGCGAGCAACAGTTTCTCGACTTTCCCCAAAAAAAGCGTCGCCGGGCCACACACGAGGCTCTTACGGGAGCGCTCGAAAAATACTTGTCCCCTTAGTGCGAGTGTGTGAGTGTCTCTGTTGGCCCTCTGGAGCGCGCTATGCGGAGGCTGCCTCCCGTGACTCGGCGCATCGTGGACACGTGGTGAGCATGAGAGAGAGAGAAGAGAGCTCTGCCTCTCTCGCTTGCTGGACGTTAAAATACCAAAGACGCGCTTTATGGCCTGGGCTTATGTCTGTGTTAACACTTGGAGCGCCTCGGCTAGTTTTGACTTTTCCGAGACTGTAAATATTGCCCCTTGATTCTCTCCCTGGCTTTTACCTCGTGAGGTGTAGCTATCCTTTCTTGCCTGCTTCTTTATGGGACCTGCCTCTCTGCTTTATCGCCCGCTGGCACCCTCTGGGCTAAGCTCTTGATTTATTCGACACTCTATACGATTAGTGTCTTTATTTAAATTATTCAATAATTAGGCTCGAGTGTTAGGTGACGTATGATGATTGTACTTTCCGTTTGGAAGATTCGAGGCGAAAAACGGACCTCGCGTATAATATATAATTTTATTACATTCAAAGTGCATTCAATACCGCGTTTAAGCCGGCATGATTTTCTTGCGCTCAAACCGACTGGAAATTACACGTCTCAGTTGTCTCCGAGCGTTCGACAGTCGGCTTTAAAATTGCCCTTCAATTAAGCAATTTTCGTCGACAAACGCTTCCTTAACCGTTAAATCTTAATAGCGCTTGATTGCGCATTACGGAGGCTGCTGCGGCGGCCGGCGAAGCGCCGCGCGCGCCACCGGCTGCGTAATATTTATCCATTTGAAGAATAACACTCGACAAGCGTGTCGTAAACAGAGTATCGCTATTCGCCCGAGGAACGTCGAAAAACACTCGAGCCGATTGAAAAGGTAAAAAGGCTCGAGCGAAAGGTGGCTCAAAGCACACAATTGTCCGATTATTTGCATTATATACGATAACCGTGAAACGTAAATAAACCATCCTCTCGGCTGCATATACAGCTCTACGCACGCGTGTATATGTATATGCAGCGTCGCGAGGCATTACAAGAGACGCTCCCGCGGAGGGTGATGCAGGCAAGGTTATCCGCTCTTGCCGAGAGAGCAAAAGAGAAGAGGAGGAAAGCTGCTACACGGAGGGAGAGAGAAGAGAGGCTCAAGTCGCGTGCGCCACCGCCCACACATTATAGTGCCTGCGCGCTCGTGCCTCTCTCTCTTTCCTTCCTCCCTCTCGGTCGCGCGCGCGTGCGAGAGCGCGATATTATCCGACTCTCTTGGCAGGCTTGCGCATTCATATATCGATTACGTCGAGAGAGCTGCACGCGAGAGAGCGAGAGAGCGTGGGCGAGAGAGCTGAATGAAAGCTGCGCGTGCGCGCTCGGAGGGAGATATATACGCTATTTCGAAAGAAGCCCGTTCATTCATTTCCATGCGAGATATATACCTACCTCTACGCGGATACTACACACTCTCTCGCCACGTGCCTATATATACTTATGCATATTTATGCATATATATACGAGCGCGGGCTCACCTGTGTGTATATGCGAGCGCTCGTGTTTTTTCACTCCTCTTTTCGGGGACAGCGCGACGCTTTTTTTTCTCTCTCTTAAGGACGGCACGCACACGCAACAGCTCGTTCCTGCTTTCATTCATCCGCTACTCATTCATTCGCTCGCTCATTCATTCATTCGGTTTTACAGTGAAATTGATTTCGGCAAGCGGAAATCACAGCCGCTCGCTTATATATGCATATACACACAGGCGCCGCGAGATGTGCCAGGCGGGAGGTGTCTCTCGCTCTTTCTTCCTCTCTCGCCTGCTTTTTCCCCTCTTCCTTTTTTTAATAAGCGCGCGTGACCGCTCGCTCTGCGGTTTTGAAAGTCGACTTGGCGCTCGCGCGGTGTAATTGCCGTTTTATTCAGATGACGGGGTATTAAAGGCGAGGCCTTCGCTCGGACATTCGGCGATGCTTACACACACGTACCACCCGGCGTCTCGATCTTTTTTCTTTCTTTCGCCTGGAAATACTCGCCGCGTCTCTGTTTTGTAACGCCGAGTTTCCGATCTGAGTATATGCAGATGTGGCTCGCTGTAATGCGGTTGCGGGAGGAAACGCGCCCAAGCTGGTTCGATTATAAAATGGGGAGAGCCGGACACGCGTCTCGCTGATTACATGTGTGGCCGGCTTAACGACGAGTTGATGTAAGAGAACTCCAATTTATTATACCTTGCGCGATCCGCCGATCTTTTTTCTGGTCGATGTTTTTTTTCTTCTACTTCTCGGTTTGTTTACGGTTTTGGGCGATTAATAAATTCGGCTTATTTAACTCTAAATGAAGTTGTACTCGATAAATTTATGATGATTGGCCGCTCGGCGGGCTTGCCGGTAAGTTTTACGGAAAAATTTGAGACTGTCGTTACAAAGTATTAACGCGCTCGATTTTATTTTGCAATTTGTTACATATTCCTGTGTACGAAAATTTAAAAATTTGACCGTTTATTTTTATATAAGAGATTGTATATTGATCTCGTTATTAATTATCGCTTATCAAGTTTATCTTGTTTTATTTAATTAAATCTTACTCCCGATCGGACTCCTACAAAAAGTGCATTCATTAAAAACGAACATCTTACACGCGGCATAATTTATTCAAAATTAATAGTTCCCATTGTAAGTCATTTAGAAACGGATGTATCAGGAACCGATCGATTTATCCATACACGAAAGCCATAATAGCCCAGCACGTGTAGACGAAATAACGAAAGCAGCGTTTAATTAAAAAAAACTACAGCGTAATCCGACAGCACTAACGAGCGAGCAGGAAAAGGGAAGCTAATCTCTCCGCCGGATACTCGAAAAAGGAAGCAATCTCAGAATCTCAGGCCAAACGATGATGCACTCAGCAGCCAACAAACATAACACCATCGCTCCGAAATCATTTAGCTGGATCTCTCCTCGAGCCATCAAAACACGCACTTGCACCTCCCTGTCAGGAACCCAGCGTGCGTCTCATTCCGGAGCCGATTTTTCTCCCCCTCTCGTTCGAATCCCGGCGAGCCGTATGAATATTCAGGGCAGAAAGAGCGCGAGGAAAGAAAAATTCGGGTCAGCCACAAGAAAGAAGAGAGCCGATCGATCCGAGATACCACGCGCATCCCGGAGAAATTAATAAGAAGCCCTCGCTGGAGATCGAGAAAGATCGGCAAGAAAAAAAGAGGAGGCGGGCGTTCGCCGAGCGCAAAAAGCGAGCTCAGCGCGACAATTGAAATTCTGCGTGCACTGGCGGCGCAGGGGGAGGCTCTCTTGCTCCGTCGCGCTCGGGACTCGCGCGCGCAGGGAGGTGGAAAGGGGGCAGAACGCACCGAACGTATAGCTACTACTGGTGCGCGCACCTGTGCGCATTGCCGCCATATACGCGCCGCGCCGGACTTATGGCGTTTTTCCCCTGCGACGATGCTATCGCCTCCTCTCTCTTGCGCTCTCGCAGTGTCGCCAGTGAAACCAAGTCCATTTCTGGAGGAGCGCAAGCGTATACGCAATTTCAAGCGAGGGACACGCGCGAGAGCAGCCGGCGAATTAATTGTCGACGCGCTCGATCGGCGAATGGGAGGAAAGCGCGAGGCTAGACCGGCCCCGCGAGCAGCGCGAATTAGAAAAAAAGAGAGGAGCGAGAATTTATTTATGAAGGGGGGCTGCGGCAAAAACGCTCGACTTAGCTGCGCGCGAAGGACTCGGGCTGCTCCTTTCATTTTTCTTCTTTTTACCCCGGAGAACGTATTACACGCTCGCAGGCCGAATGGAGACAATCATTAAAATTTTTAATTTCACGCTCGCCCGCACGCTAGCGTAAGTCCAGCGCTTTTTCTCATTGTGCGCTTAACGATTTTCTTCGCGCGATAGCCAAAATCTTTCCGAGTAACGTCACATACGCTGGATAGCGAGGGAAATTAAGTAAGCGTGAAGGTACTGTACTCGTATACACGTGTCATTGCAGTGTTAATTTCATATTTATTAATAGTACATTATTTTAAATGATAATGAGGACGTTTTTTATTTAAATGCCATTATCATTTTGTAAGTTATGTTAATCAGTATATATTTAAGAGTATTGAAAGTGTGAAATCTATAAGATAGCAAGTAAATTCTAAGCTTGTACACATTTAATATTTATGTGTACATTTTAGTTTTTATTTTGAATTTATTCATTGAAATAATAGATATTTTAATAAAACAATGAAATACCCGTTACAAGTTTTCGAAACTTGATGATTAAAACTTTATCATTGTATGCAAACTAAACTAACATTCATTAATCATTATTTAAAAAAATTCAGTTAATTAGCGCAATAAACAAAGAAATCATAAAATGTAGAGGGAAGCTCAGTAGCGGGTGAAAATGACCTAACCCGCTAAGACTAAAGAAAAGAAGCGAGCGAAAAGTAACGATAACCAGAAAACATAGACAGACACTTCTCAGCAAAAAGTCAGTAAGCATACGAGAGGCAGGTAGGAAAAATTATAACTCGCTAAGAGTCGAGGGAGCCGCGACGAAACCCTCGCAAAAAAACGAGGCCGCGCTGGGGGAGCCGCGAAGGCCTACTTGCCGCCTGAAACGCGAACATATTGTTTTGACGGATACTCGCGCGCAACGCATCTCCAGCGCGTTTGTTAGACACGGACCACGTACCAGGACGCCTTCTTTTTTTTTTGTCGCGCATTTATAAGCGATTTCACATAGAGCGCACGATTGTTGCCACACGCGCAGATCGCAGACAAAGATTAGCGCTAGCGCGAATTATATAGTCCCGCGAGTATTGTTTTTCGAGAATAGGGCCTTTTTGCGAGCGCGCGTACTCGGATATTTGTAATTTCGCGTCGGGCAGCCTTCCGTCCGTTGTTTTAGCGGCCACACAGCGCGAGGAAGACGATTGAATGCGCGCATTGTTTCCGAGAAGTTTTTATATTGTAATTAATGAAAAACCTACGCACGTTCAGACGAGCGATCATAATAAAGTGACGGCTCATAAATGTTGTATGGCGAACATTCTTTTTTTTTTGTTCATTTTTCCCCGCGCTCTTCGCGTTAAGGAATGTTTTGTGGATGCATTTATACTGGTATTAAGTGGTATTATTCAGCGCTGGCTTGGAATAGATCGCGGAGTAATATAGAAAAATTTCTTTAGCGAGGCGATATACGGGGAATCCCGTGCTTTTTTCACAATTTTCCGAGTTAATTTGTCGAAAAATTGCTCATTGTCTGATTTTATTATGCAACGGCCTGTAACAAAAGTAAACATTTTTCACGTTTGCTCGATTCGCGAGATTGTTATGTAAAGTATATATAAATTCAAGGGTCTTGCGTAAAATAGCGTTATTATCGAAACTCTCGGAAATCGTTGCGTGAAAAACGTTCGATTTTCGTAAGATAACTATATTTCACATCGACATTTTCACAAAGCCATTCCATCCTAAAGTAGTAAGAAAGCCGCTCTCACGCTTCGATCGGGGTAATTGATAAAAACAGCCGATGAATGTTATTAATAAAAAGTTTTATTAGACACACGCTCCTCGAACGTAAACGAAACGGCTCAAACAGTTTCGCGCGCGCATGTAAAAGGCAGATCCTATCTGAAAAGCTCATAAAACGCTCGAGCTCAAATAGAGTCATTCCCAATAAAGCAGCTTACTCTCACAGCGCCTCAAGTCAGGCCATAAAAGAAGCATGAAATCCCGAATAAAAGAGAAAAATGTCGAAAATTCCAGAGCCCAGAGAACTGACGGCTCTGTCTAACCCAGTCTCTCTCATACTCGTGCGACAATCGTAGGGAAATGCGGCATAAAGGTACATATAGCAGCGATGAATGACTCGAGCGCGCGCGCGCCTGCCGATCCCCACCCTCGGGACAGAGTCGCGCGCGCGGCTGCTTCGTCCGTGGGTGTAACCAGTTTCCGTGGGCTCAGCTGTCAAGCCCACGTGGGCCGCCCACGCAGATCGGATATATTGCTCGCGGGCTCGGAAAGAATAGAGACGACACTACGGGAGTGAGAGAGACGGAGCTGGTGTCGGGGATAGGTGTACGGGAGAGAGGAAGGGAGGCTAGACGGACAAATATTCTGATTTACGGAGAGATAGAGAAATTATTTATCGTATGGGCCGCGCTTTAGAGTGCTTTTAGACTCGTCCGACCTACCTAAGTATCTCTGGCTGATCGTTTATTAATTGTCTGGTGGAGACTGGCTTCTTTTTTGGGGGCGGATGCGAGGTGTTTCTGGAGAGTCATTCTGAAAGTTTTTGGAGAAATACCGATTTTTTCGCTCTTGGGTTGTTTGTTCAGTTTGCTGTGAAACTTTCCGTTACATTGTTTTTCATTCATAAATCGATTCTGTAAAAATAACGTTTAAACGTACTTTATACGTTTTGCTATTTTTTATTATTAGAAATCATAACATAATATTAGAGATCAAAGTAATATATCACGTAGCTCATTATTTATAAGCTAATGTTCTAGTAATGAAATTAAATTATTCAGACGTCTTAACTTTCATTTTATTCCGAAAATTTATTATACCTTGCGGTTTTACGTTGGTGGTCAGGATTATCTGCTGTAAATATTCATTACGTATTTTCTTTATATATATTTTTCTAATTTCTGTCTTTGCTACACAGAAGAATGAAATTTTATGACGGTGATAGATCAGCGACTCTGACGTTTATTATGTCTTTAGAATAAGGAATGATTACTCAAGGTACATCTTGGAAAAACGGCTTTTTAAAGAGCATTTTCGAAATAAAACAATGCATAAAAAGCATACAATATTGCTTCGATAATACATTTAAATCATAATTATCCAGCCAAAACCAATATTTACTTATATATCTTTATTCCGCTGCTGCTACTGAAAACTTAACGCTCACGACATTAAAGCCGCATTTCAGCCAAAAAATATTATTCGGCAAAACGAGACGTTAAACTTTTATTCAAGCAATGAATTCAGCATATATAAAAAGCCGGAGAGTGGGCATAAAACGAGCGGGAGTAAGGTAAAAATGAAGGGAGAGCGAGAGAGAGAGAAAGAGAGTTGCGTTGGCACGTATGAAAGATGCGGCTTGCGACACAGGAAACGCGCAGCTTCACCTTGAAGAGCTGGAGATTCCTCATAACGTCATATACATTAGCGCTTGCGCAGCGAGAAAGGAGAAAGAACAAGAAACTAATAAGCGACATGCATATACACGTCCGCTCGCGGAGAGAGGCGAAAAAAGCGGCTAAATAGTCCCCCCGTTGTATTATATACGTGGGTGTCCCCGTGATACATGGCGCGCCGCTGCTGCTTCTTTCCCTCCCCCTCTCCCCCGCGACTTTTTTATGAATCGTGTTCTGTTTTTTTTTCTCTCTCCTTTTTTTCGTACACGCCAATGGGACTTTCGAGCGCACGGCGCCATTAACAGGAACTGGTTTTCTTTTCTCGTTTTTCGAGAATATGCGTGTATTCGCGGCTTGTGCGCGAGTACCACACTTTGTCGAAATTTCGCGTGCTCGAGAGCGAGCTCCCAGGGAAATCGCCGAGGAAATAGCGAGGACCTCCCGCCGTACGTAGCGGCGTCGTTAAGCGTTTTATAAAGAGTTTTTACTTTTTACGATTATGTTTGTGCGTGCGCCGTACGAGCCGGATGAGGCACTTACGGCTCTTCCGATGAAATATTTTTTAGTGGCCGCGGGCGAATTTAACGCTTGTCGTTCCTTTCGGAACGATTCGCGCTTAATAATAAGAATCTCGAACGATGACGCAGGAACGTTAAAAATACCCGGGGCGCTTAATTCGCTTAATTATTAAGCCAGAATAAACAGAGAGGATTAAAAATACAATTCGCGGTTCGATGGGAAAAAATGTGGAAAAATCAAGGTTGATCAAAGAATAATAAAAACCAGACATAATTTTAATATAGCAGTACGAACGAAATGTCGCGCGTAATGCCAAAGGAAAAGATAGCCGGTCAATAAATTCAGCGGCCGAGAAATCGGGGGAGGCCCTCGCAGCGAGATTATCAGCTCAATCGAAACATACATAAAGAACGACTGGTCCGCGTCCATAATTAAAAAACTTTTAATACCTACGTATCTCGAGCTGGTGCGCGCTGGGAGGGGGAGATTAAGGTGCAATTTAAAAGGAAAGCTGCATCTCCCGAACGAGATTAAAAGCCGTGAGAGCAAAAGGAGAATATATACAGGGACGGAGAGTAAATTTCCGAAAAACGGAGACGGCCCCTGCCGATAAGCGGAGATTAAAAAGCCGCAGCTCGGAGTAGGTGGGCTCTCGGAGGATGCGCGCGCGCTCGCGTAACGGCACGGATTGCCGGCGGCGGCTGCGGAGCTATACACGCGATTAAAGAGCCCGCGTCCCACGCGCAATTAATCATCATTAAGGGCGACGTGCCGTGAAAAGCATTCGATATACACGGGAGAAAGCTGCGGCGATCGGCTGCAGATATAGCGCGTGCGCGGGGCCGTAAGGACGACTGTAATTATTCAATCCGCGCCGGCGAGCGCTAATCGATTCATAGATCAAGCGCTCTGCGGCCTAAAACGTTTCGATTAAACGCCTCTTTGGACGGAGCGCCGCCTATTGTTATGCCTCGGTCATCTAGGGAAGATTTCGTTTTTTAAGGGGCCGCTCTCCGGAGAGTTACGAGCTTTTATTTGGACAGTGTTTTGATTTCTGGCCTGGAGAAGGCGAGCCTCTGTTATTATTTATTGTGACCGCTTCCTGAGTGATTCTTTTTTGCCGCTTCACGGGGAAACTAAGATGACGATAAAAACGAGCGGTCCTAGCTTCTGAGGACGGAAAGGCAGGCCGCCGCCTTAAGTAATTGGATATTGCCGCCTTGCTTTTTTTAGGGTAATTATACGAATTAGAGCGGTTTAGGCACACCGCTTTGGCTACTCTATTATTCTTCATTTTACTGATTTGTATATTAGTTTTTTCACTTGTAATTTGTCAAGTTTCTTCAGAGTAAACACAAGGAAGCTCATCCTGTAATTACGAAAACATTAACGTTTTCAATTATGTTTTCGATTAATTTGTATTATTCGAGAAAGGAATTTAATCTAGTTATTTTAATTAAAGTTATTATAATTTAAATTAGGTTTCATTGTATTAGATTACGCAATAATAAAAAATGCACCTAATTATTTTTACATGACATTAATAATCTATAAATACAAAATTAATAAACGATAAATATTCAAAGTTTATATTGATTGAAACTTGGTTTTGAAACCTTTTGTTTTACGTCTCGTCTTATTATACCACAATATTCAAATATTGATATTTATAATAAATATTAGCGTTACTTATTATCAATTGTTTGAAACAATCATCCATTGCAAAATCCATTCTCTCAAACCGTCAAACCCATAAGAAAATCCAGTAAAAATCGGTAAACCCGTACTCTTTGAACCTCTCGTTCGTATTGTTCGCTCGTACAATACACAGGGCATCTGACGGCGATGGCCGAGCGATTGTCGGACGCGGCGATCGTCCACAATTGAAATAATGCCAACAGGCGGCTTTGCCGCGCGCCCTCCTCGAACACGTGTAGCAATTACCATAACACAAGTAGCCCTCCGCACGCGAAAGATAAAATGAACAAGCGGCCGGATATAAACGGCGACTGCGAGATTAAGCGCGCCTGATCGCCCTGTCGATCGATCTAAGGTAAGCGCGATTCTACTGACAATAGCTGCGGGCCTTTTGAGGGTCGAAAGCTGGCTTTGGATTGCGATTTAGCTTGGATGGAAAAGGAGAGGGTACTTTTCAGTTTTGATTACGCTGGTGATCGCAATGAAGAATTTGCCGCTTTGTTTTTGAAGAGATGATGTATGTATATTAAAGTTATACAAGATGGAAATTTAACATGTCCTGAGAATTAACATTCAAAATACCCAATCAGCATATTTCCAGAATAACTTAAACCGATCGTTTCCTCAACTAGACAGCTAAAAAGCAATCCCGTCAAACTCTTACTCACTCCTCGTTATTATTCATCCACAAAGACCAGCTCATCCTCGAAAGCTCGATACGATCTCCCAGCCGAAACACGAAAATCCTCGATCAGCCTCAGGACCAGCGCTATACCTATCCCCTCGACCGACACCACATCACATCCATCCTCTCGGCGAAAAATGAATGAGCGATGCTTAGCGTCTCCGTCATTCGCCGGCGCTCGGCCCCGCCAGGCTGTTCCCCGTTTCCGCCTCTTTTCACACCAACATCCGCCAACAATACCCACACGTTTGCAAGTTTTTCGCTAAGCTACCTCTCTCTGTCGAATGCAGAGAGGAGGGCGGGGGGGGGGGAGCAGCCAGCTCGTCGGGGGGGCTAGAAGAGGGAAGGCGTGGCATGAGCGAGCGCGCGAGCGCGTAACTGGGGGGCGGGGCGAGCGCAAACGAGCCGCAGGCCAAAGAGTTCCCCCCCAAATAAGCGCGCCCGCGTAATTCGCGCTCTGCTCCGATTTCCACTTCTTTTTCGCTCGGCGACTCGCTCGCTCGCTCTGCCTATGCGCGCGCTAGACAACCGACTGCCCGTGCGAAGCGACGAGCGAAGCCCGCTTGTTTACGAGCCCGAGCGTTTTGTCTGCTGCATTTGCATACAATGTTTTTCTTTTTGCCGCGCTGTGAGGGTTTTATGCGCCTTTTCCGCGGGCTTTATCAGATTTATTGTTTTATTTGCCAGTTTAATGCGGTTTGGGAAGTAGTTTTTTGTGGGCTCGTGCTGCTAGATGGGTTTGTAGTGTAGGCGCGTGCTTCGGTGCAATTGAACTTAATGATGGTTTTGAAGCTTGTGAAAAACGTGGCTTTCTTTGGGTAGTTTTCATGCTCTGATAAGTAGTTTGTACTTTGTAAGTAATTTAGAGAAGATTTACTTCTATGTAAGGATAAGAGGGCAATTAAATGGTTACGTTTTGTAACAAGTAACTACGCAATAAGTTAAGACGCGCAAGTTCTTAGTTTAGCATATAGTATATAAATTAATACGTTCAGTGAGAATCATTAAAACGAATATTGAGTTAAAGTTAATTAATGTAAGTTTAATACTGCAAATATTTTAACAATGAGCATATATTAATTTAAAATACAGAATACAATTTATCATACAAAAATAAAGTACGATTGCAGTAATAACAGTAAAATTAAAAAATCAGCTCATAAGGCAAAAAAATAAGTTTATTCAGATAGTCAGAACGTTAAGCAAGACAAGCGTGTAATCGATTTTGGTATAAATCTGCAAGTATACTGTTTGCAGATAAATAGAGTAAAAAACATGTCCATAACAATAAATTAACATCGAAACGAAAGCCAGAAGCGAAAAGTATAAATAATGCAGGTCAGTTCTTTATAGATCTCCGTCCGCTATATGCCCGAGGAACAATTAAAATACCGATCAATTAATTAAGGCTTGATTTATAACGACAAATCGATGAATAAAAATTGCAGCATGTGTGAAAGAAGTATTGATTAGCCGCTGTTGTTTGTCGCATACACATCGTCGCTATTCTCCCGAGCATAAAAACGCAGCTAGACGAGGGCTCCGTTAGAAAAAAGAAAACAAACGAGGAAAAAGGAAAAAGCAGCGAGTCGCGAGAGCAGGTGTAGACTGCATTTATTCCGCGCTCGATCCTCGCCGGGAGCAGGAGAAAATCGATTTTTCCAGAGAGAACGTCGATTCGCACATATATAATTGAACTTTTAAGAAACATCGCGCGCGCGACTACACATGCTTACATATCTCACGATCTTATCAGGTTTTTTTCCGGCTCGGCCGGGCTCGGCGCGCCAATACTTGCGCGCACGATAAGTCGCGTCATTATGGCATCGCCACAGAACTTGGCAGCTGGAATGTCTCGCAAACGCACGCTTTTTTCAACGCCTAGGGGGCAAAATGCTCCGGGCACTAATAAACTGCATTCTTCTTCTTTTTCGCTCGCTCGCTCGCTCATTCTCATTTTATCATTTCTCTCTCTCTCTCACTCTTTGCTCCTCGAGCGTCGCTCTCTCTCTCGGCTGAATTTTTTTTTGCTATCTACTCACGCTCGATTCAATGCCTCGGTATATACAGTCCGATTATTGCCGTTCCAATCGAAGCCCCTACTCCGCTTCCTCCTCTGTCACGCTCTGGAATCACTTGTTTGCGATTCTACGCTTTGCTCTTTTTTCACGCGTGCCCGTAACGCCGAGAAGAATTTTATTCGCGAGCGTAATCGATATTTTATTTTAAGAATTATGTACACGTGTCAGGTGTGCAGTGTAGAATTAATACATTTTAATGCCCGCTCTTTCCTATAATTGTGCTATAAATAATTCAAACATACCAATGCCGCATTAAAACTTCTGCAATTCGCTTATATTTTTTTCGTCCACTTTATACTTACACTTAAAATATCATTGTCAACGTCAAGCCCAAAGCTCCCACCCTCGAAAGACAACTCAGACCCAGACCTTTTTTTCCAAAGCCTACTACCACAGTTAAAGCGATCGTTACAGAACCATTAATCGACACATCTGTCATCGGAATCATCGGCGAGCCGCCACTTCGATATAACCGAACGCACGCAGCCGCCGTCCAGCGCACTACTTGATGTCGCGCAGCTGGACTATAGCTACAGGCCGTCGGCCGCCGCTCGATCCGCAAACAATGACGGGAAATGCGTAATATCGGAGAGCATCGAAACTCGAAACAATAAATACCGGCGGGCGCGCGCGCTGAATCCCAATCGGCGACTCGAGCGTTATGAGCGCGCACATAACTCGTGCGGTAAATCTACAATTCGGTTGCCGGCTTGATATACACTGTAGGCCGACTATTCGTTCGAAAACGACGCGCGCAGCGAACTTTGAGAGGCCGAACGCTCGATCGCGGAGTCCTTTGCTTTTTGCCAGAGTCGAATGTGCTGTATAAAATGTCGATGATAGCTTGTAGCTTTTTTTTTAGCATTGCTTTCTCGTAAATGCACGTACTAAGTAATTAATTAGAGATACGACTGGGGGCAGTTTGGCTTTCTTCTCGGGAGTGATTCTTAGAAGGAAAATAAATTAAATTGTTAACAAATAAAAGAAAGAGGGAGAAAAAGTAGGTCTACTCCTTTACGTCACGATCTTTCAGCGTCGATTCAGGATCTTATCGGACGGGATTTGCGACACTTCTCTCACCTGCCCCATCGACGTACTGTCTATTACAGGCAACATATCCAGCGCCCGCCAAAGACACGCACTCCGGCCTTTTGATTTATGGAATCAATTGTCAGGCAAGGAAAAAACGAAAGTGTACCTCCGGCTCCCGCGCAACAATAAATCATCTCTCGCTCTATCGCTCCTTGGCGCCGAATTATTTTGTTTTTTTAGGTCACGCGGCTTAATCGCACACGTCAAATTGCAAAATGAAAAACGCTCGCGCGGACGCTGGCTCTCGTAACGCGACATCGGCGCTCGCAAAAAGCATTGCGCAACGATTTTTTCGAGGAATCGTCCAGCGTTGGGACACGCGCAGTTGTCTAATTTCTAGCGAGGCACACTAGCTTCCTTTGATGTTTCACTCGGCTCGCTTTCAATGGCCGGATTCTTTTTTTTTGAAAGGGACCTCTTGGACACTTGAAGAGTGATTCGCCGCTTGAAAAATGACGCTCGTCTTACGCACTCCGCTCGGTGTATACCTTTTGCTTTCATTGTGCGACGCTGAGTGATTTTTCTGACTCGGCAAGTGTTTCAGCTCCGAGTAGAAAAATATTTCTTTAGCCCCGCGGCATTATGCCTTATAAATTATCGAGCCCGATTCGCTTTCCAAGAGCATTTCGCGAAAGGTTATATTTCTGAGCGGTTCCCGATAAGCGCCGAAAATATCGTGGGACTTTATTAAAATTAAATTGTAAAAAGCTCGCTGCTCCGAGCGGAGCGAGAGCCATTTTTTTCCGCGGCCGTAATTCCGATAAGATATAATACGCTCTCGAGAGCATTATTTAAAAACGTTATAATGAAGATCTTCGAGGAAAGATTCACGCGCTAAGTGTACTATGACGTCAGAGCGCCATTCCGCTCGGATGTCGGAGTGACTTTATCAGTTCCAGCCGAGCTGGACTTATTATCTAAAAGCACGCCTGGCAAATCGCGTTAAAGGATAGCCGAAGACGCGCGCGCGAAGAGGCGCGTTTACATGCGGCGGCGGATTTTTCGCATCCCTCTCCTGGTAAATCGTAATCAGCACGGGATGCCGGCGCGCGACTACCTAAATCATCGCGCGCTTGAGGAATTTCAAGCACTCCGCCGCCCGAGCTCGCCCGCCCGAGGGCCAATTAGTCGACGCTCCGGGCTGTTTAACGGATGTGTAATGCTCCTGTGTGTGCGTTCTTTGGGAGACGGTTTGTGTCTTTCCGCCCTCGCCTGTTATTTGTTTTTGGTGGTCGTTTGGAAAATTCGGTAGTTTCTTGTCTTTTTTTCTTTGTAACTTTTCTTTTAAGAAGTGACGTTTTAAATATATGTTTTTTTAATGCAATATTTCTTAACTCAAACGTATTTTTGTTATTATTTTATTTAATTACGAATACGTGAAAGAGGAATGGTTAGTTAAGGTTAATTGAGGCAGGATGGCAAGCGAGTTATAAAGAATGAAAAATCATTAAAAATAAAATTTCCGTAATTATAAATCACTGACAGAACGACATTGCGTCAGCCGCAATAACTCGAATAGCTCACCGAAGCTCAAAGAAAGAAAAAAGAATCGCTCCTCAGAAATACGCAAAGCGCGCTCCAACACGGAAATTTCACGCCGGCCGTGTAATCTCACACTTTTAGCGCGGAAAGAAGAAGAATATCCAACAAGAATAGCAGAGACAGAGGGAGGCTCGAGGGAGCAAGTAAAAAAGCGCGAGAAACTGAGCAGCAAGAGGCGCAGAGCGAGCGGCCGCGCGGATAGTTTCGCAAATCGGTGCCCGGCCGCGCTTTGAATTCAGATTGCGGCGCTCGCCGATTGTTTTTCCTGCGCTTGGGCCTCCAATTTATGCGATCCTCCCCGCGGAGAGCGCGCAAGCCCCGCGTATTTATAACCACGGGCCCCTTTGTGTGTTAATTTGTATATGCGCTCAAGCTCGCGGGGCCGCAATATAGGAGGAAATTCAGGAGTGGACCCTCGTTGACTTTGGATATTCTAGTCGTCGACTTCTTTCCATTCCTTGGTGTACCTACTCCCCTGTGCGTGTATTCTCTCTGTCCACGTCCTCGTCATCGTTCTTCTTTTGCCTTCTTTTCGATTTGAATGACTTCGATGTCAAGCCGAACGGGATCAAAACTGGTTTGCTCCTTGCCATTGGGAAATTCAACGAAAGTATAACGAACCGCTGCAGCGAGCTTTGCATATCTTATGCCCACTGCGAACCGTATATTTTATGCAAAGCACGAGGCTCTTTTTTTTATCCCTCGATGTGTATTTTTCATGAAAAAGTACTTTTTCACAGTTAATCCCTGTATTATTACAAGTTCCTGTGTTATAAAAATTATTAAATCCAAAAATTCTAAAATGTATTAGCTATAAATAATGGAGCTTGTACTAATTAGTACCGATGTGCTTTTTGTTGCAGCGCTGAAGGTGAAGTTGATGCTTAGGCGACCGTACAACCAACTCGTCGCCCAAGGAATCATGCCTCGTAAGTTTTTATCTGCTACTAACTACAGAGTCTTAATACATATGTTCTATGAAGCTAATGATGCTTTTTGTCCTTTATCTTGAATCTCTTGTTGATTTTGTTTTTTATCTTAATGGTATGCAATTAAGAAAAAATAATTTTAGTTTTTAATTTTGAATTTTATATGAAAATCGCGTTACTTTTAACGAAGTTTACGTTGAATTATTTTATAAAACTATACTGTACCGTCAATACTTTTCATTCTCCCTCGTATGCTTAATTACCAAACATTATAGAGCACATAAAAAAAGCCCTTTTATATATTTTATCAACGGAATTTTCCGCTCGCGAGACACGCGATCGCGCGCACTGCCCAGCGCATTAAATTAACAAGGCCAAAGCTAGCAAAAAAGTCCAAAAGAATCGTCGGGTGCATACAACGTCGCGCAGCCGTTCGATTCGGGCCGATCCGCCGGCAAAAAAGCTCCCGCGTAGATCGGTATAATTGACCGGGGCGATTAACGGCCACACGTGTCCGAACGCGCACACATCACAATTGAGCGTATCGACGATGCGCGCGCTCGGCCGTTCCAGATATACAGCTCGTGTCGCTCGCTCGTTCCCGCTCGTCAAGTTATCGGCGATAATCGCGGGGATAATTAGCCGCGTAAGTGGATTAATCGAAAGAGAGAGAGAGGGGTCAGGGAGTGAAAAAAAGGCACTCTCGTGAAGCGGGAATTTTTCTATGATTGCCCGCTCGTATAAGTGCCCTTCCCTCGAATTGTTCTAAACGCTCGCAATCAAACGTTTCGTAATTGTGTACGAGCGCTCGAGCGCGTGCTCTGGACTCGTGAAGGGGACGAGAAGAGCGAGGATACAACAAACGTTTCACTTACTTCGAGCCTTCGTTATTCCGATAAAAAGTCTCTAGCTAACTTGTTTCCGATAATCATTCATATTGCTGCCGGCTAGTTAAGTAGAAAAAGCCGCGCTAGCGTCAGACTTTCGCTGGGATCGCTATTTTAACGACAGCGAAATGGACTCGGGAAAGCATTCTAATTGGCAGTGGATATTTCAAATAGCGGATAAAAGGGACCTGGCTGCGAGCTTTTTACGCTCCATTCCTATTATTTTCAAAGAAATCGAAGCAGCAACATTTTTCTCGTAAACGCGCCTTATTATGCTGAAAATTTTCTAGCTCCGACTTTCTCACTCTGACGCATAATTGAAAATCAAACGAATAAATTATCCTGTTAAAGCAATGTAAACATTAACATGATTGTATTACATTCAGCCCTGAAAACGCCGCCGGCCTTCCACGAGCAAGCGAAGCAGCTGGAGCGGCGCAAAACCGGCGACCTGCTGAAGGCGAAGATTCAGCAGAGGCCGGGCAGGGACGAGCTGGTGCGTCAGCACATCCTCGAGGACGTGGGCCATGTGGATCCGTCGCTCGCCGAGCGCCAGCGGATGCTCAAAAAGGCGCGTCTGGCCGATCAGCTGAACGATCAGCTCAGCCACAGGCCCGGTCCCCTCGAGCTCATCCAGAAAAATATCTTACACACAGAGGAGCCCATTGAGAGGGCAGTCAAAGGTCAGCTTATACCTAATTGAATCCCTTACTTTAATTCTTCTCTAAAATGTAACACGCTTACTGATCCGTTGTGATTCACGTTGACAGAGGGTCACATTCCCTTTAAGGCGACGAGCGAGGGCCAGCTGACGAAGCCCCAGCACCCGGACCACTACATAACCTTCGAGGACGACTCGCAGAGCTCCGAGGGCGGCGCACCCTCGCCACCCCTCGAGACATCCTCGGCCTCGTCGAGCAGCTCGGTCGTCGCGGCGCCAACGTCGGCGTCCGCGGCCGCAGCGACGACGACGACGACGGTGGCCACGGTCCAGCAAGCAGCGACGCCGACGGGCGCCGACGTGCTGGAAACGGCAGCCGCGTCGGCGGGCATCGTCACCGTCTCGCTTAGCATACCGACCAACGAGGGCGCCGTCGTCGTCACCTCGACGTCGCCCGTCTTTCAGAATTCCAACGCTGCCGGCCAGCAGCAGCAACAGCAGCAGCAACAGGGCGCGGTGCTAGCGGCGGCCCAGCCCGCCGAGGCGACGTTACCGGCGGTCTACACCTGCACGGACCTCAGCAAAGCCACGGTTGTCAGCTGTCAGGAGCTGCAGACGCAGGGCCAGCATGTCACGGCACAGGTAGCCGACAGTCCGCTGCTCATCTCGATTGTACGCAATCTTCGTTTCTTTCTGTCTTAACAACACTTACACTTACACTTTTTTTAATGCTGGCGTTTATGCGGCGGATCGAGTTTATTGAGATTAAGTTTTGTTGGAAAGCTCGCGCTTCTAATATGGAGGCGATATTGAAGCCTTGTGTTTAATGATAATTAAGCGAACCAGTTTTTCATTCAATTTTTAATTTTGAAAAAGTATTTTGTTATTTTATTTTTCTAGGAAAAAATAAGATTTCTTTTTCAAAATTACAAATTTTATGAAAAAAAAACAGGTTCTTGTAATTGTTGATTACTGCAATGCTTTCAAATGATTTAATATGAGAAATGTAATTAACGTGCTATAATTAAATTGCTTAGCGCATTAATTATTTAATAGATAAATTGCTTAAAAATTAAAATTTTTTTCTTATCTTTGAGTTAATGAAATTTTACAAACATATATATGTTTAAAAATTGTACTTGTTTTTTTGCTACTGTCACTGTTAAGCAGCACAGATTTTTCTAACGACAATAAAAAATGATAATTAAAAAATAAACCATAATTCGCTAGTATTGGATTATTAAAAAAGAAAAAGATAAAAGCAAAACACATTAACACACATCAATGTAAAAATGAAAAAAACCCATCCTAAATGAAATCTAACCACCCCCAGGCAAGCCCGGCGAGCAGCCTGTCCTCGACGACGACGCTGCTGCCGCTGGCCCCGGCGCCCAGTCCGATGTCGCTGGGCTCGACCACGTCCAGCCTCAGTCCTCTGTCGAACATTTCGATAGCTTCGCCGCCGGCTGCCATAACGCCACGGCCCCAGCCTTCGCCGATCGGGCAGTCCGGCCAGCAGCAGAGGAGCGACGCGCCCGGCAAGGACAAGAACCGCAAGAAGTCCAAGACCAAGAGCCAGTCCAAGCCGAAGACCATCAAGTTTCACGAGTATAAGGTCAGTTTTTGCGGCCCGACGCACTCCTCGCTCCTTCTTTTTCTCACTTTTACCTCCCTCCGCTTATTTTGCCGTTTGGACTTTAACGATTTACGCGCTCCGATTGTTTTTCAATTCGCGCGCGATTATGGACGTCGTGGAAAATCGGTATATTTTAAATATTAAGATTGTTTTATCGCAAAATGTAGTTTTTATTTTCCTAAAATAGATAAAATCATTTTGATAAAGAAAAGACAAAGTCGTTAGGTTAAAAATAAAAAAAGTCCAAAAATAACGTAGCCGATCGTTAAATTATTTAGTGTCGCACGAAGCATAATTCGCCCGCGCCTATGCGCTCAGGCACGTAACGCAAACTTCCGGAATCTTCGGACGGCGGCAATGAGAGAGCCCTAAAACTTGAACGTCCTCTCTCTCTATATATAAATACACATACGCCGGTTTTTTGCCCGGGCACCGTTCAATTACACCGCACGAGGCGCTCTTACAAGCGCGCGCGAGCCGCAAAAAGGGACAGAGCGAGAAAGAGAGAGAGAGAGAGAGAAAGATACGGAGAGTCGTGGCGATCCGTGCTCCGCAGATAATTCCGAGGGGCTCTCTCTCTCTCTCTTTCTTTCTCGCTCGGCTTCTTTTCCTCTCTTTGCATCACGTACGCGCGCGGTTCTCCCTTCTTCTTTTACTCCTGCTTCTCCCCTCGGCCGCCACACTCCAATATCTTTTATACTCGCCTCCTATCTCTCTAATTCTCCTCTGTCTCCTTTGCTCTCTATTTTTCCGATCTTTCTCGCTTTACGACGGCAATCAGCTTCCTTTATTTATCCCTTCCTACGTGTCGTCTTATCTCCCTTTCTCTCCTTCTTTCTTTCTTTCTTCCCTTCGTTCATTTTACTGCCGCGACAATTTTTCTTCCGATCCCTCTCGGCTATCGAACTTTCCTTCGGCCTATCGTGTTTCCGCTAATTTTTCCTGAAATTTATCTTGTTAAATTTTTTTAGTTTTCTTTTATTCTGTCTTGTAAGAGAATTTTTCTTAGTTACATAATTATTTTCTTAGTTGCTTAATATTGTATATACTAAATTCCGATAAATCCTGGCTTTTATTTTACGACGACGTCCATCGAAATAGCCAAACGCAAAAGTCCAAACCAGTTTTGCAAGTTAAATTTAACAAATCCCAATAATCCTTTTGCCTACATATCCTACCCATGCATTGCTTTCTTACATTACGTTATTATTCCTTTCACTTTGAATTTCAATTTCTTGTCCTTTTCAATTAACTCGAAAATTAACTAAGTAATGCATCAAAACGCCAGTCGCAGATAAAGCGCGAGCGTTAAATCTCCGGGTATAGAAAAAATATGAGTTTCAATTAATTCAGTGCACTCTCCGTACTTTCAACGACACGCCAAAAGGAAAAGCGAGCCCGTAGCTTCCAAATTATCCGGCGAACACAGAGAGCGCGCCCATTTCAGCGGGGCCCTTTTTCTTTTTCTCTCTTACAGCATCTCTCTTAGTCAGCTCCCGCCGCGCTCGCCTCTCCCTTTCGCCCTCGAAAGATCGCATCGGCCGATTAAGCCCCAGCTCGCGCCGTGTAAGCTCGCGCGGGCCCACCTCGTTAGCCCTGAGTAATTCGAGCGCTAATTGCACTTAAGCGCGAGCGGAGGAGGAGCCGCCGCCGCCGCCGCGACGTTCCTCTCCTTTTTTTCTCTCCTCCTCCTCGTGGCCGATATAACTCCGATGAGTATCTATACGTAGGGCGCGAGGTGTCGGTTGACCTCGCGTAGTTTTGGAAAATTTGTCAATCGCGTATCCGATTTCGACAAAATCGGACCGTTCCTTGATTGGCTTTTTTAAGCGCGCGGTAATTTTGGAAGCTGGGTGTATTATAAATTCCGAGCGCTGGTAACAGGTCCGAGTTTTAAGCTTCGTTATGCGCGCACTGGGAATCGGGCCTGGGCGCGTCGTCCGAGCGGAAGTCGTTAAGTCCCCGCAAGTCGAACTGGAAGAGTAGAGAGTGTACGCCAGCCGCTCGGCGGGCGCTAATTATCGTAATGAGAATTTAGTGTTTTACAAGGCGATTTGACGCTGTAAGCTATAGGCTCGAATTATTGCGCTGCGCGCGCCGGCTAATACACGAAAATTCACGGATGCGTGTGCGCGAATGCACATACGCGCGTACTTTTGTGTTTATAACGGCACCTTCGCCTTGCGCGCGTATACACATTAACTTATGTTCCGAGGCTCGCCGAGGATTTTACGATTGAATTAATAATCTAGATTACGGCCTGTTGCCGGCAGTGTAAGTGGAGATAAGCGCACCGAATTAACATAGTTTTTTACGCGGCGAACAAGCGCAAGGACAACTTTCGTCCTTGTTGGACTTTTATCTGGCGAGGAGCTGGCGCGCTGCGCTGTCGTAACATTGTATATCAATATTTTCGCCGCACTCGCGCCCAGCTGTATCAGCGGCTTAAGATCCGCAAGCACGACGTATTAATCATCCTCGCGTTTCGCGATCGCATCGTTAATACCCTCGGGTAAGCTGCCGCTCCCGCCTGCCGAATATATATATAAAAATTTTTCTCACGCGAGGATCCAGTTTCATTAACCGAAAATTCGTCGCGCCAGCTCCGGCGTGTCATCTCGCGCGGGCGCTCGAAAATCTTGTCTTTAACTCTGATCAGCGCGCCGTTTTTCCTTTTTTTCCCTCTCGCTGGGCTGGAAGAGGCGTTGGCTCGTAATGCTCAAATCGATGCCTCTCATCTTAATGTTTTTTTCTTTCTCTCTGGCTTTGCAGGGGCCGCCGAACGCTCAGAAAACCGGCACGTCGTCGCCCTCGACTTCCGCCTCCTCCCCGCAGAACGAAACCCACTACCAGCTCTTGCTCAGGCAGCAGCAGCTCAAGCTCCAGTGGGAAGTCGAGTTTCAGAACATGGTAAGCAGAAAGTCTCACATTTTTTATGCTCGGCTGGATTCGATTTGCCTGTCTCTCTCGCGGGGCCGGGGACGATGTTAAACGGGCCGATTTTAGATGAGCAGACAGAGAGCAAGCAGAGACGAGACTGAGAATGCTTCTACAGTCAGCTCGTTTAATCTTTCGTGTGTGCGTAGTTTGCGAGAACGTGTACCTTTGGTGTCATTAAGAAAATTTACATATTTTCAAACATACAATTTATTTGCATAAGTGGTTTTATTACTCGGTTATATACTAAGCTGCATTTTATTTGCGTCTTTCGTTTATGTCGGCTGTTTCTTATTCTTATCTTAATAAAGAATCAAATGTGTTGTCTGAAATATTTTTTGCTAATTATTAAAAAATCAAATTTCCAAAAATTTTTTTGTATTTTTTTTAACTTGTCTTTCATTTAGTTATAATGAAATGAATGTTTAAAATCTCATTTTATGGATAAAGATAATTTTATATTTTTTTCTAAAATTAAAAGCTACTTGAAAATATAAAGTACTTGTAAAAGTTTTTAACGTGAAAAACTGAAAACTTTTATTTATTTTATTTTCTACCCTCCAATAAAATCAACAAATTGACTTATGAAATTGTTGTTTAAACATACTTTTTCTTATGTTCCTTTAACAGGGAAACGGACCGATTCATCAACAAAGAATGGTTAGTCGTATTTTTATATCACACAAATCATGCTAAAGTCTTTCTTTTTATAATAATCGGGTTTTGGTACAAAGCTAAGCGGAAATTCAGGTTTTCTTATTACAACTAATTTCTACCTAATAATCCATTTCTAATATTTACTTATACTAACAAGAGTAGAAAACTCCTTTACTTTTATCTAACCAGTAAAAAAATAGTTTATATTTATTACATAATGTATATATTTGTAGATATAACTAACAGTATTACTTTTAGCAATATTATATTTCTTTATTAACATACTTTAAGAAAACTTGAGATTTATCTTTCAAGTTTTAGTTTTCCCTTAAAATATAATTATAATAACCATAAACATTTCATAGTAGGTGATAATTGTAGTTAAAAAGTAAATTTATAAAATTAAGTACAAATGTATGCTTTGTTATATGCTTATATAACTTTTAATATACATTTTTCACATTCTAATCTTAAACTACATCACTGTATTTTATGATTAATATTTTAATCAAACGTACTTAATTTTATATTTACATTTGATGCTATTAAAAATCAATAGCTAAAAAATGTATCTTTCTAAAATTCATCTGAAACACCATAAAACTATCTACACTCTTGTTAACAGAATGTTCATTAGGTCTCATCAAAGCGTCACTTGTCATTGAGACAAAAGAAAACTGAATTTCCGTTTAGTTTTGGTAGCAGCCTTGCTAATAATGCTTGAACGGTCAACTCTAAAGCACACTTGCAATTATCTGAAGCACAAAGAAAAAAATAATCACACACATTCACATTGATATACCCACTGGCGCGCGCGCACACACTTGTCACACTGTAACACTGATGGTGCTGGGCCGGTTCGTACTTCCCTCTAAGGTATCTGGGTCTCCCTCGATCCAATTATCGCTCCATTATCCGCATTAGCAATCAGGCCCGTTAAAAGAGCGTGAAAACGATCTCATTAGAATAAACTCATATATATAAAAGCAAAGTCGCGCTCAAAGACAAAAGAAGAGGTGCAGGTAGCTGGCTATTGTTTCGGGGCGCTTGTAGCGGGAATCTTATATAATCAAGTCTCTCTCTCTTTCTTTCTCCTTCTATAAACTGTAAAGGCTGGATTAATTGACTTTGCAGTACCTACAACCGATTCGGCCAGCGCCTCAGAAGCCGATCCCGATAGCGAGCGCGCCAAGCAGCGCGAGCGCCACAGCCTCGTCCGATTCGGCTGGCAATGTAGTGAACGTCGGCGCTTCCAGTCCCGCCTCATCGAACGGAAACGCATCGGAACAGCCGCCGCTCAGGCCTCTCGGCAAACTCGAGGATATGAAAGGTGAGGCACTAGCAATTTTTGCGAAATTACTAAGATTTTTTATTTTTTTATACTTTTTTCTGGCTGGGGAGCATTTTTAATGAGTGTGTAGTAGAAAATGGTATTTATTTTTCGTGTCTTGCCAAGTTCGCGCTTCGATAAAGTTACTCGCGAGTCTGACATTTCAAGTGAGAGGTGCTCGATACAGCTTTTGACTGCAGGTGAATAAGGAGCGTAACGGATTTTTATTTGAACGAATGAAAACATCATTTTCTGGTACAGTTATGCAGGAATGACTTTATTACAATTATATTTATCTTTAATGAAACTCATGCGAATATCTTGATTTTGCTTAATTTAGAGGTACATTCATTGTAACGTACGCTTTATACAGTTATACTACATTATATATATAAAATCCAATCAAACTTGCAATAGTCTTACCTCAAATTTATTAGGTAAATGTTAATTGAGCAAATCGTTAAAAAAATGAGTTCGTACACTGTACCAGATTGTTTTTATAAATAAGATCTATTATACATACACTTATTTTGCGTAGATTTTAAATAAAATAATAAAATAGCATGAAAAAAGAAAATAAAATTTCGAATCTGAATTTCAGTGAGCGACTTAAAGGTGGAATTGAAACGGCGTAACCTACCGGTCTCAGGCTCGAAGCCTCAGCTGATCGAGCGGTTGAAACCTTTTACGGAGTCTTCCTCGAATAGCAGCAATGCGTCGTCAAATTCAAACGGCCAGCACGTTACCCAAATGGGCCATATACTCATGGATACCCCGGGACCTATGAGCACCGACGACAAGAGCCCAAATTCGCCCAAAGATGATTCCATCACTAGTCCCAGGAGGATCGACTCGCCTCACGGCAGTGAACAAGAAGACACTCCCAGTCCACCGAGTAAGATATACATTTTATAATACAATGAATTAGTCAATGAGACAAAAAATAAAAAATACGGAAAAAAATGAAAAAATAAATAAATAATGAAAAATTTATAAAGATACAAAGATTTATGAACGAGTAAAAATAATGTAAAATTTTTTAGAAAAATTGTCTCATTTTGTTACTTTGTTACAATTATTTACAAATTTTTGTATATGCATAAATAAACTGTTAAAAGTATGGTAAAGCATAAGAAAATATAAAATAAAGCTGAAAAACAAAAAATAATACTAAAATATTAAAAATGTTCGGAATCCAACTGTAACATTTTTGTCAGAGTGTGCATTGCATTATATTTCATAAATTTAAAAAATTTTTTAAGTGCCATTTAAACCCACCGTATCAAAAAATATTATTCTTTACAGGTTCAAAAATTGATCCTTAGCTCGAGCGATGATGACTCGCCTTCTATATCTAATTTTTATCTACTTGTATTAAACAGTACTTTTTGATTTGTTTTCTCATTTTCATTAAAGATAAAATGTAAAAAAAAATAAATAATTTATAGGATTAATACTATAATTGTCTGATTTTGTCTGACTTTTGATTAATTTCGTAGGCGACAACATCTTGGATTGCCAGAAAAAGATCAAGGAACTGCAGAGGGAACTGCTAGAGATGAGGACGCAGCAACAGCAGCAACACTTCCAGAATCAGCCAGTGCGCGCGGAGAGGCTTGCTCTCCAGCAACACCTTCAGAACAAAATGCATCAGCAGCAATTGACTCGCCAGCTTCAGCAGCTCCAGCAGCTTCAGCAGCAGCAACAACAGGCGCAGCAGCAGCAACAGCAAGCCCAGCAACAGGCGCAGCATCTTGCCTTCCAGCAGCTCAATGCTAAAGCGAGCCTCGCCGCTTTTCTCCAGGCTCAGCCAAACAATGCGACGATCCTTGATTCGGCAACGCTCACGGCTATCAATAATAAGAAAAATCAAAATAAGAATAACGGCACGACGACGACCGTACAGGTTCCGACCGCGATCGTGTTGAATTTTCCGAAACCGGCCAAGTTGAATGGCTCGATACTGGGAGCGCTGGTTGCTCAAGCCCAGAGCCAACAGCTTGCCGCTAATGCAGAGGATGGCAAACCGCCTCCACCTCAGTATGATGAAGCTGCCAAATTTTTGAAGGTACTTTGAGCTTGCTAGTTTGTTAGTTCTTTTGACCATTTTACGTTTATTTGTCCTTTAATTTTAATTCGAAATTTAGACCAAATATAAAGTATACATTATAATTTACTCCTAATAAGGAGTAAATTTCTCTAAGGAGTAGATTTTTACATGAATTTACTTCTTAACTTTTAGGGAGTATTATGTAAAAATGTAGAATAAATAAATAAATAACTTGTAAGAATCTATAATAATAATAATTATTATTTTTATACTGATTCCAAAAGATAAATGATTTGAATTTCTGATTAGAAGTATGTGTGCTGGGGTACATTGTAAACATAAACTAATGAAAACTGCTTGTAGGTGAAGTTTGAGCCTCTACAAAAAGCACCGGTGAAAAGTCAGATGATGGACGATGTGCTGGAAATCCTGATAAACAACGGCGAACTGCCTCCGAGCGCTGCGCAGGATCCTCTTACTCCTACGACCCTGAATCGCCAACTTCCACAGAGCTTAGTGCTGAGCGCGGCGGCCGACAGCCCGACGCAGTCTCTTGTCTTCGCTGCGGCGGCCAGTCCTATGGAATTGACCCAAAGTGAGTGCGGCAGTCCGGCACCTCAAGTGCAACCGCCGCCCCCTCCGCCGCTCCCACTCGCCACTTTCAGTGTTCAATTGCCCAGTGCGCTACAGCAACAGCAGCAGCAACAGCAACAACTGATGACCACTTCAGAAGCGGAACTGGAAGCGGCTATGCTGCTGAGTCCACAGTCGGTTCAGCAAGGTTCACCGGATCCTCAACCGCCTCAGGAGGTTACTTCCTCCGACAATGCCAATTTGGATCTCAAGGTGACGATCTTTTCTTGATTGTCTCTTTTAATTGTTATTATAAGAGTTTATCTTTTGAAATTTAAGAATATTTCAGCATCTTTATCAAACTGTTTACAGCTTATTTTTAATTGTTTGATAAAAATTTTACTATTTTTAGTTTAATTCAAATCTGTGAGATATATAATAATTTATTAATTTATTAATTTTGTCTGTTGAATAATAAATATTTTCGAAACATAAAAATTCACACTCAACTAATAATTTAATCTAATACGTTTATTTAGGAATTGGGTCTGGATTTGGATACGATGGACTTTGGCCAATTGGACTGTGATTTTGGTGTGAAGATGGAAACACCGCAGGAGTTAATGGATATCGGTGACATGCCTATGGATATGGACGAGCCCGACTGGCTCGAATCTTTGATGCCACATTCTCCGCCTCCTTCGGTCACTACAACGACATGCGGTAGCACACCCACTCTCAATCAGCACACTTCCACAACTTCCTCGTCCTCGCAAATGAACAACAACGATCTCTACGATCCGCTGCTTGGCAACAGTCAGGATCCTTTTGATCTCTTCAACATCGAGGATCCCGACTTCAAAATGACATCCGACTTGCCCCTTACCTGGGATAATGGACAAGTGGACTTTGCTACCTAGCTGGAACCTTCAAAGCCCTCCGCGCGCTGGGGCTTCACCTTGTGTACTTAAGAAAGTTGACCACTATTTATATACATACGTACATACAAAGAGAGATATTTACTTGTGTAGGCATATAGGCATACTCGCGCGCGTCTTGGATGTACCACGTAAGGATAATTTTGTATGTGTCTACAGAGATTGGTTGTAAGGTGTCTAATGGACTCGATTATCATCGAGATCGTACTGTTACGTACAGTCTTTGCGATAATTTGGTAAATTCTGTTACACTTATTATTATCTCGTTCATCATCTCGACGCATTTGGTGAGATAAAAGTCGCATAAAGATTTATTTAGTGTAATAATTGGAGTTCATCCATTGTACTATATCGTAAAATTTACGTGCAACGTTCGCTTCTTTTACTACTATTAATGAATTATTGCGCTTGCCAAATTATTTGGTCAGGTGTTGATTAGATAGGAGCAATTTCAAAAATGGGAAAATAGATAATCAAGTGGTCGATAAACTTCCCAGAGATGCTATGCCAGCTCCTTATAGTTAAGCCAGTTAAGCAAATTAGCAAAGAAAAAAAATTCACTCCAAAGACAAACCCCCAAGAAACTAGAAAAAAAAAAAAAAAAACAAGAATTACATCTAGCTTTATCGTCGAGATTCTGTTGTCGTGTGCTGCTTAATTTTTTAAGGTCGTAACGCATATAACCCCAGAGAACGAAAAGAAAAAATAAAAATAAAAATGTTAATATAATGTATAATTTTTAACAAGTATCAGAGCTACGCATATTAGTCTGCATATATAGGCACAAGTGTGATTATGTATGTAAAACAAGAGCATGTGATGTTAAGAATTTTTTGAGTTTCCTTAAAAAAAGGAAATTAATTAAAACAAAACAGAAAACTAAACGAAAATATATACATGTATGCCTTGTGTCTGCGAGCAGTCGCGGTCGTTATAATCCATTTGCTTTTTTCATCTACTGCATCATCTAACTCACAATCTTTGACTACCAATTTTCTTCATTAACCTGAAAATACATGTTTGTTCTTACGACATTCCAGTGTTTATCTTTCTGCATCAAAGCTTCTTCTATGACTACTCCTTTGCTAATGCCAAAATACTCGGCATTCCGTGATGGAACTTATGATTCTAGATTTATTTAACGGTAATATATTACATAGCACAATCTAGAGAAGCCGAAAGTGTTCTAAAATCTACGATCGCGGCACTCGTAACCATGGCTATAAATAAGCTTACGATAAATCTTACAAGTAAGCAGAAATTAATATCACTATTATCATTGTCATCATCATTATCACTATCATCATTATTATCATTCTTCGAAGCAAGTGGTTGTGTTCGTTAAAATAAGTGTCAAAGTTTACGTGCTCTTGCAAATTGCAATTTCGTTGTTTAGTTCGTGAAAAAAATTGCTTTCTTGAATGTGTATTTTAGATGTTTCAATTTTTCTTTTAATTTCATTTAATATGTATTTAAATTTAGAATATTTTTTTTTTATTTTAAATTGATTTTAGATTTTTAATAAATTTATTTTTTTTACGAACTTGAAACGCAGCTTAATATTTATCTGAATCGTTCTAGATTATTTGAAAAGAAATAAGTATTCGAGATATGTTTCCATAGCACGCTAGTTTCTTCTTTAACAAAATATAAAAATTCCACCGAAATAAGAACGAAATTGTAAAAAAATCTGCCAAAATTAATAAAGGATAACATTCCATTTGATCGGCGGACAATTCCTAAAGTCTTGAAGAGCCATAATCCATCCATTGCCTAAGTTCCTTTATTTCCAGTTTATCTTTTCCATTATTTGGCAAAAGGTTTTGAACATAATTTGAAATGCATTTAACACGAAAGTTGGAATATTCAAGAGTTAATAATTAATATATATGAAACACAATTTATGCGCTTAAATGAAATTATTATCTCACAAAATGGCTCAGACTTCCTTGTCATTTTTTGCATTTATATATTTGTTTTCATCATATTTCGTACGTAGATAAAATTAATGGTCCGTCAAGTAGCGAGTACCGGTGGAAATCAAAGAAGAAACGCGTTTAAACTATTCTCGACTATTTAAATTGTTATTTTAAGTCATTTGCTCTTCAAGGGATCGGCCGTTTTTGTTATTTTCGTCTATTTTTTTAAATGAAATAGTAAATTTTATTGAAAATAAAAAAAAAAAAACATTAAAATATAAAATTTAGATAACAACTAGAAAATGGAGCGATTCCTTATTCTAACTTCCCTTTATGCCATGACAATAAAGTTTTATTGTTCACTGTAATATATTGTATTATAATTATGAACCGTACATTAGATTGCAATGACGATAATAGCAAGGCAATCGTTTTTAGCTTATGTAAAAAAAAGTAAATGTTGCATGAGATGTTCAGTACATGAATGCGCATAGTGTAAGTTTCTTTAATTATAGGGCGCTTTGTTTAATATTGCGCTATACAATCGACGACGATATTAATATTATTATTAAAATGATTATAACCACGATTATTATAATTATAATTATAATTATTACTATTATTATTATTATTATTATTATTATTATTATTATTATTATTATTATTATTATTATTAGTACTATTATTATTACTATACTGAATTAGAACAATTATTGTTATTATAATTACTATGATTGTATGCATAAAAAATGCTGTTCATGAAAATGCAAATCGTGTAGATCATTGAGTTTGTTTCATGTTCCATGAATACGTGCATGATTGATTGATCTGTCAGGCTGTGCGAATCTGGTAGTCTGCCATCTCACATAAATATTTATAACATTTTCTCGCTTTTGCAAGCGACCTCGATAGTATTGTAAATTTATCCTTTTGAGGCGCTATAATCAGTAAGTTGAAATTAAAAGAGGGTAATATGCTATACATTAATCTTCAGGAATTTAATATTGTGCTAAAGGTTTGTAAAACTGGTATTTTATTTTTAAATACAGTGCAAGGAGCGCAGAATAATGTTAAAAATAAATGTATTTTGTAATTTTTACAATCGCTGGGTGAAAAAAGTGCGTTTTTGTTAAGGATTATTAAATTCATTAATAATTATTCGAATAGTTTTAAGTAACGGTCAAGTATAATTATGAATATTATTATTAATATTATATCGCTAGAGAGAGTGTTATTTATTTTTATTTGTTGCGAATTGATCGATTGCCTTCCATTTGAGTAAATAAATAAATAAATGCATAAAAAATACCTTACTGATTTTTTATTTTACACACCGAATACTTATTGACTTTTTTCCTAGTAGAAAAAAATAATCAGAACAAAATCTGGATCTCTATTTCTCAGATAGAGTAATGATTAAGATTCCGATCAAGATTTGATGAAGATTGTAAAGGACCAGGTTATAGTGTCCTTTAATTTAGACTGTCTGTTTGAAATATATCCTATGTTTTTCAATTTAATTACTTTATTTAAATTTAATTTTTAAGTTAATAACTGTAATCCAATAGTTAGTTTGTCGAATAATGAGATTTAAGACCCTACTCAAAAAATCCGTATGGTTATTGTACCATTCGTACGTGGATCCCACATAGTTACAATATAGTTAGAACATAGTTACCACATGATTACCACGTAGAAATCACATACCCTGGAAGCACAGACAAATTACGCGGCACTTGCGTTGCCTGCTTCTGAATTTTACTACATTTCTGGCGGCAGATGATTATAACCATCAGATGCATGCAACAAAATTGCGACAAAAATGCAGCAAGAAAGAGCTAAGTCATTTAAGTGAGAATAGTGCAGGTATGCGACCAGTGAAATTGCGACATGTACTCTGTAAATTTAAATCAGTGAAATTCACTGATAAGTCGTGAATATTCACTAATTTCCAGCGAGAATGCTCCCTAGCGAAAATCGAATTTGTAAATAACTGAAAATAATGGGAAATATCGGGAAATAACTATTATAAAATGTTTGACTTGAAACAAAAATAACAGTTATTTCCCGTTATTTTCCGTTATTTCCCATTATTTGCAGTTGTTTCCAGTTTTTTTTTAAATAATAGTTTTAAATATTGAGGTTTCCAATAAAAGTTATTTTCCTTATTTCCCGTTTTATTGATACAAAATTATTTTTTCTCTATATATCATTTAAAAAAAATGAAAATAACTGGAAATAACGGGAAATAACTGGAAATAATGAGAAATAACGGAAATAACTGTTTCTGGTGGCTAATTTTTAAAATTATTATTCAACAAAACTGGAAATAACGGAAAATAACTGAAAATAAGAGGAAATAACTGAAAATAACGGTAAATAATGATTGCAATCCATCAGAATTGCGAAAAGAAATTGCAATTAGGGAATGGTAATAATGCACGCGAACAGGCAGTAGAATTGAGCCAAAATTGCAACATGCACGTGTAGCAGACGCGTGTAGCGACATTGCGCAAAAATTGCGACGTTTAGGCGAAGCAGGGGCCTTATTCTATAATCATGACAATTGTATCGAGTTTATATCAATATATCGCGATATGTATGCATCGCGATATGTATATATCGGTGATACATAGATATAATTGAACATCCGCTATGTTATATCCATTGTAAAAGCATAAACCTCAAATTTTTGGAGGTAATTTCAAAAATCTAAAGTATTAAAAATAAAGTTGTAATGATAATTCGTAATTTATTTATTAATAATGAAAATATTTATTTGCATAATATAAAGGAAATAATTTAAAAAATTTTATTTAAAAATACAATTTATTTTATGACCATACGAAAATACATTATTATATAATAAATACATAATTAAGTAATAAAATACATAGTAGATAAATTACATAAATTAAAAAAAATGCATAAAGCTAGAAACAGAAAGTTTGAAAAAACATGTTAAACTTATGGAACACGTAGATTATTTCTATAATAAAAACTATTCTTCTAGCATAAATTATCATTATAAAGTTTTTTCTTTATACAGTTGCATTTAGCAGTCTCATAATCAATATAATAACTATATTTGTACTTG
>JAPYZA010000137.1:0-18682 GCA_030522685.1 Eupelmus azureus | reverse complement strand
CGAGTTATTAACGAGTTTCTCTCTGTTTTCGGTTTAGCTGCCGAGCGCGGAGGGATATCGGTTTATGGCGCGCAGTTAGTTCGCTCTCTTGACTCAGGTCGAGAAATCGAGGAGCTGAACTTGCCGCATTTGCCTCGAGTGGGACGCTTTTATGGCTCCAGCTTTTTCCCGATGAACTCGCCTTTTTGTTTTATTGCCGGGCCTGGACGAGAGGGGAGGTAATGGAAAAATTAATTGTTGCAGATACTTTGGGAATGATGAAGGCAGCCTTCGTTTGACTATAAGTGAGCCATAAAAAAAGGGCAATACGAAGCAATTTGAATATATTTCCTGCCTACTTAGTATCACTCTCCTCTTGCTTGTTTACGACTACAAAATAGAATATTCACAGAAATCCAAACACTCGACTCGAACTCGAACTATTCCCCGGGGCGAACAAAACGTTAAATGTAAAGCCCGCCCACGTTTGCCAGAAAAATAAAGACACTACATCCAAACTATATATATACAGGCAAGTACACGTAAGCAGCGGGGCGGTGAAAATAAAGCGAGACGATGCGTGAAAATAAACTGGAAGAGCGACGAGCAGATGAGCAGCGTAGCGCGGAAATAACAGAATGGAATATCCAAAGGGAGGCCCTGATCACAATGGGGAGCGAGAGTAGATCGTAGAAACTGGACTCCAGTGTCCAGTGGCGTCGGCCTCGATCTCCGTCTCTTTCTGGCTTTTCTCTCTTCCTTTTTCTATTTCTATAGCGATCTGCGGATTTCCTTTTATTTTGCATCAGTATTGCACATGTGTGAAAGAGAGTGTAAATAATTTTGAAAACGGCACACTGCTTGGTTGTATTGAAATAAACGGAAGTATAGCTATACATAATAATTTTTTAGCTTTTTTAGCCTTTTTCTGAAGTTGAGGTTCACTTTAAGTTAATCTTACAGAACCGACATGACTCTATAGTTTACTATAGACAGCCAAACCCTCAAAAACCTCAAAGGAAAAAAAAAACACATTTTTTCAATTTAAATTTCCAGCTCGGCTACAACCGCAAGCAGCCGGCCTATCCCTCCAGCCATTTCTCTAACGAGAAATTCCTCTATACCCTCTACCATCTCTCTCGCTCGCTCCCAGAATACCTTTTTTCCACGGCGTGCGCGCGTGCTCCACCTCTGAGGCACCTGTGTTTACACAGGCTGCACTTGGCCGGCTCACCTCCCCCTTTTTTTCGTCAACCGGCGGCAGACGGACACCGAGACGCTTACATATAGCTAGTCGGTAGGTATATAGGTGCTAGCCAGCACAAAAGCGAAGGGAGAGAGGAGAGAGAGAGGAAAAACTCCTCAGAGGGGCTCGAAATTTCATGGGTCCCGAGGCGCTAATAGGATTAGCAGATTAGACCGTGAAAAGTTAAGGGAGGGAGAAAGAGACTCAGCCGTCCGTTCGTTTATACACGTCCGACATATGCGATGGACGAGGCAGGTACGCGTGTATAGAAAAAAGAAGGAAGGCACTCGCCTCGCCCCGTCTGACAAAGAGAAATGACGTAATCTCGGTTTTCGACCGCCGCCGACGCCGCCACTCTACTTTGGCCGGCGGCAGGGCTCACGTTTCTGCCTTTCTGCGCGTCGAATGCTTCATATAGCTTTAGGGAGAGGAAATGAACTCTTGAGGGCGGAAACTCGATGGCCGATAATTAATAAATTTAGCGAAAACGAAAAGGGTCGAGAATTGTGCTTGTTTTCTTCTTCGATAATATATTTTTTTTTTGACTCGTTTGAAATGAAGTGAGAAATTGGAAAGCGGCTGTGATGTAGAACAAATACAAGCGTGTTTTATCAATTACTGCTATTCAGCTTTGCTGATGTATAATCGAGCTACCGCGAATGATTTATCGAATCGGGTAATTATATAAATGAATATTCAAAGGGAAAGGAAGAAACGGCATATTTAATTAGGAGTAAATAATTACATAACGGCTGAATAATTACTGAGATTTGCGCAAAGTTGAGCATTGCAAAATATGTAATTACCACGAATTTAATGAGGTTATTATGGTTATTTCTTGCTTATGACTTTTATTAAATTTAGTAATTACAAGCTCATTTTATAATGATAAACGTGAAAAAGTATTTAATAGATTTTTAATTATACAAATTCCAAAATAACTGCTTTACATAATCATTCTAGTGTAACGCACGAGAACACTACTCCCGAAAGAAAAGTATTAAAAAATATACAAGCTAGACGCGCTAAAATTCGCGTTATACCATCCTACACCCAGATTTATTTATTTATCTTCGTTACACATCCCGGTATATCCGGTTGGCCGCAGCCAGGCATATGACGACGAAAAAGGCTCAAACCGCGCGTGTACATTCATCCAAGTATTTCGTATGTATAATATTCCCTCCACACCCTCGCTGCAGCCGCTGTATAGTTATACATTCACGGTTAAATGAAAAATGCCGAGCAAATATTTTTTTCCACGCGCTGCAAGCTCTCTATATTTTTTTATTTTCGTTTCCGTTATCGGTTATATACGTTTAGCGCGGGCTCCATGAAAAATTACACGTAATAGCTCTGTCTCTCTGCTCTTTTTTTTCGCACGGATTCACACACGCATTTTCGCTCGTTTCGCGTGATTGCCGAGCGCAGCAACTATGTGCGTGATTCGGCCGCCGTCGGCAAACATCAGCGTGAAAGTGTTTCGCATGCCTGATAAGGAGATTAAGCAGGCTCGGGAATTTTGCATTTCTAATCAGATAGTATTGTTGGGCGAGCTTTTAAGGAGAGCAAATATACCTCCAGATTTGCGTTTATTGCTGTTATTTTAGTGCTCTTTTTTTTTGACGGATGGATTTATTTTTGGAAAAGTGGTTAAACGTAATTTAACGTTACTCTCTCTCTTGAAATATTTTTGGTAACGTAAAATAACTATTTTCATAAAACATCAGCTCCGACTTTACTTTTCGTAATACAAGTTTGAAAATTTAATTACTATACCCTCCAATAATTTATGAATAAACGTATGCAAACTGGTCTCTTCGCAAAACCAAGCCCGTGCAAATTATTATCACCCGCCATCCAACTCAATACGTATACTCACGCCCAGCGCAGATTAATATGCGGGCCACTAAACGAATCATAAAAACATAATGCAAACCCCCGCAAATATTTACGCACCTGCTCACACTTTCCCATCTATATAAACACGAGCGCATCGGCGAACCGCTTATATACATATAGACGCGTACGCACGATATAACGTGATAGACGCTTTTAAACGGGAAGGGAATTACATTTCACGCTCGGCTAACAAGTTCGTTCGTTTAACGATACGAAAGAGTTTGTTCGGATTGCGCGGCAGACATGAAAGTTATTTAATTCAAGGAAAAGAATCATTAGTTTGGAAATATACCAGTTGGAAGTTGTTGAAAATTCCGAGATGACAGATTAAAAAGTGATTCTTAAAAGACCTCCTGGAGTTTTCGAAAATAGCTCGAAAGAAATTCTGAAGTACTGAATAAAGCATAAAACGATTTAAGTCTCGTTTAAAAACTCAACATCCAAGAGCGCTGAAAAAGATCTTTATTTAAAATTTCCTAACTATTTTTAAATACTTCTAATATTTGAATTTCATCGCCAAATAATGCACAATCTTGAAATACAAATAATCTTAATCAAAACTTAACATTTCCCATATAGGTTCTCTAAACTAACCTAAAGAAAAACCTTCCATCTCGTTTTATTTTCCCAGCTTTTATCAAGCAGCGATCGAAGCCTTCCCACCGCACCAGCGCACCAAGATGAAATTGCTCTCCATGCGCGAGAACCAAATGAAAACGAGCGCTGCCTCGCGAGAGACGCCACACATACGCTGGAGAGCTGTAAAAGTGCGATCTTGCAGCTTTTGCAATTGCCGCGGCGTCGTCCCTGTGCGCACCGCGAAACAATTCCATGCAGATTGCAGAGCTCCAGCGATGCACTTTAGCGATAGTCTACTTCGTTCCATTTTTTCTCGATCTATTTTTCCTGCCTTTGTTTTCAAGAGCCTAGGTTGGTTTCTTCGCGTACCACTGAAAGCTCGAGTGTTAGGTCGACTTCAAATGTTTTTTTACGATTGAGTTTTTGAAAAATTAGAAGAGATAAAGTATTAAATGAAAATAAATTCAATGATATTTCGTCCTATGCATATACGGTTTACTGAAATAATATTGCAGAATAAATCGACGAATATATCAACATAAAACAGAAATTAGTCATCGACATAAATCCGATACCTCATTATTTATTTATGTTAAATTTATGATTCACATTCTCTCACACTCAATCCAAACAACTACTACCCACTCTGTTCACACCAGCAAAGCCGTCAGCCTCGCTGCCACTATTTTCACATAATCAAAAAAAAAAAAAAAAAAACTCAAGCCCGACACCGAAAATAAAAATCGCAAACCGGTCATCTAATCAACTTCACACCCTAAACCATAACAGCAGCGGCAGCCCACGCAACTTAAAGCCTCACTTAACAATGAGCGTCTAAAGGTATTAGCGTCAGCGTTATAAATCAGCGATCAATTTTAGCGTTAATTCGATATCCGCGCATACACACACGGAGTCGCGGGAGTAGCGCGCCGGGAACGGTAGCCGTATAATAGGTACACGTGCGCGCGGCAGCACGTAAAGGCAAAAAGGCACGGCTCGTTGCAAAACACGCGTGTCGCGCCGGGGCTTATTACCCTGCGGCGCGGCCCGATCGGGCCTTCGTATCTCGCGTGTGTAGGCGAGCGCCGGCGGCCGGCAAGGTATGTGCGCGCGCGCGTGAGCAGCGCGGTTTTATCGTGCTGCCGGTGATGCATAACGACACTCATTTTATGCTGCGCGTTAGCGATCCATTGTTCGCGCGCTAAGAGAGAGGAGAATGAGCTGGGTTTCACGTTTATTTTTGAAATTACGTTGGGGGCCGTTTGGAGGCGGTGTTTTGGTTTAATAAGTGAATGGAGAGTATGGACAAATGAGATTGTTGAGTGTTGAGGGAAATTTTTTAACTATAGTTTAGTATGATCTTTTTGGCGGAAAAGTAAATGTTATGCGTGGTCATCTGTGAAAAGATCTCGAGTGTCCATTTGCTTGTCGGGGATCTTGAAATGATCTTCAATGAGTTCAATATTGATAAAAATTTAATCAGCGGTCGAAAGTCTAATATCAAATCGCCAAGTACTTGAGTGAGATATGACTTTCGATTTCGAAAGTGTAAACATTCTTCATTGAAATGCATTGAAAAAGGCATAATGTAATCAATCACGTATTAATAATTTACAAATTGCGAACTTTTGTATAGCGTCAGGATTTTAAAATAATTAATTTATCGGTATACTGATTTCATTCGTCATTTACTATATTAAAATTTTGTTATTTACATTCAAATTCGTTTTAATTCGAGAAATGAAAAAAATTCATATCTACTTGAGTAATTGAAAATAAAAAACAAATTTTATAAATGACTAAACAATTCCCCGACTAGCTTATCAATCAGCATTTAATACTATATAGGATATCTTCATGATCGTTATCTACATCGACATGCGCATGTACACGAGATTTCACATAATCTTCTTCAGTCGAGCGCTCGCTCTTATTCATAAATAATAATTGTGCTCATAAAAAGATGACCAGGCTTTTTTTATCATTTATACTCGTATTCCGTTGCTTTAGTTGTTCTACAAAAGCTTCCGTTTCGAAAACACATAAAAACATTTTCACAAATAAGCCTACTTATTCACATAAAAAAACATCCTATTTCCCACCACTAATTAAACTAACCACTTAGCCAATTCCACTTCGAAACTTCAACCTGCCTCTCTAATAGTATTCCAAAACAACCTATCGACCGATCGCCTCACCTTTTTTTCCTACACCATCTCCAACATTCGTTTCAACACTAGCCTCCTCTGGGTAACGATTAGTCAGTGTACATATCGAGTACCGCGCGCGTAATTGCACTACTCGCGCGCTGTTTGAACAAACGCAGCCGCTTGTGCAACTATGTTATAATCGAGGCGAGGATGCGACGAGGTCGCTGGAAGCGCTCTTTTCGCCTCTCTCGCGGCAACTTTTTCGCTCCCGGCGCGAGATTTATCGCTCGCATCCGGCCGTCTTTTCTCGCGAGGGAGCTCACACGTGCTCTCGGATAGTTGGTACACATAAGGCCGCTTGTTGAGACAGACGCGTCGAGAGATCCTGAGTGATATGTACGTGGGAGATGAGGAGTCTAAGTGGTCTCTTTGGATGCTGGATTTCGCTCCGTGCTGACAGTGTTAACACTTTATAGGAGATTTTTTTTCCGTGCTTGTAGAGCTGATGCGCAATTTTTTGTAGTAATGGGAATTAGTATTATTAAAATATTGGTTAATACTGTTTTGTGGAATCCATTGAAATGTTCGTTTAATTGTATTTTTATTAAAAAAAATCTTACTCCAATTATAAAGCAGGAAAATGAACACTCAATTTACGGATTAATTTCAGTATTGTGTAAAATATATTTTGTAACGAAATTCTTTTTAACATCGAATTCGCTTTAAAACAAATGTTTGCGCCGAGGGGAAAATGTAAAACAGCAATTTATTTTCCCGGAATTTTATACGCAAATTGATATTTTCAATCAACACTGACATTATCGATGCGCGCCCCGTTTTATCTGGCACGACAAATATTTTAAATCATCGCTTAAAATGCGAAATACGAATATTTGCGTGAGAGGAAAAAGGCAAACATTACGAATATTCGCTTCAGCCTGCGTGTGTGCGAGTGCGTGGCCGGGTTATTTAAAAAAGCAGAATTAAAATATTACAAGAAGCGGTGTCTGTTTACACGGTCAACAGCAGCTACTTCACAAGCGTCGAGGAAAAGGCATCGAGGGGACAAAATTATTATTCGTCAGTGGAACGTTGCGTTAAGCCACTCGCTGACAAAAATTGTTTATATTAATCGTGTATTACAGACAGCTAGAAAAACCATTTCCTCGCTTAATCCCGGCTTTTATAGAGATTTAGAAAATTTACAGTGACACATAACGCATCGCTGCATGAGACACATAAACACTTGCCAATCTAACCGGGCGATTCTAGCTTTAAATTTTTCTTATAATATTCGATGGTTATCTAATGATGTTAAAGGCGCGGCCGGCTTCCAGCAGATAATTATTTCACAAAAAGCGATCCTTATCTCGCTCATATATATAATTTCATTATTTCACAAGCTTGAATTTCGGTTGCGTGACGCTTAGCGCGCCGCGTCTTCGAACCGGTTGAAAAAAAAACTTCGCGCCGATGAAGATAAAGGACAATAAAAAGTTGTAATTTAAACGTTCCTCCGGCCGTTTAGTCACGCAAACACGGCGACTGCGGCGGCCGAGAGCAAAAAAAACGAGAGAGCTCCACGTAATAAAATACATTCCGTCAAACCGAATAATACTCATCGCGTCAATCAGCGCGAAATTAATACTAGCGCGAGAGCGATTTCTCTTTTTTTCTCTCTCTCTCTCTTCCTTTTTCAAACGAGCAGCCGAAAATCGCACAATACGAGGCCGGAAAAAATGAAATCAACGCGCCTGCGAGTGTATATAGGATCGATGAGGAGAGAGAGAGAGAAAAAAAGCGAGCGCGCTCGAATTTCGAGCGTGACTAACGAACCGAAACGCGAAGAGAATGAAACGACATCGAGGTGCGGGCATGCGCGCGGCTCGAAATTTTTTTTTCCGTAAATATCGCTCGCACGGCCGATAATCAAGGGGAGACGAAAAAGTAGCGCGGGAAAATTCAAGCCCCGGCGCGCCTGTTTTGTGCAAATACACTCGGGCGGCTGCTTTTTCCCGGTAGTCGTCGATTTGTAATGCGAGGCGCCGAGCGCGCGAAAAATGATAGCGCTGTTGTACACGAGCGAGCTATGCAAATGCTCGTTTCTTAGAGGTGGGTAAAGAGGAGAAAAAAATGAAAGAAACGAGCCGTGTACTTGCGCGCGAGTGAGAGAGAGTCGTGAAATCGTTTCCGACGAGTGCTGATGTATAGAGCTATACGGTTGCCTGGGACGTGAACGAAATACTCAACGGCAGCTCGGCGGCCGTCGCATCGCGGGAGTCTTCTCTTTGCACTTTCGAGGCGAGAGGTTTTACGATGGGTTTTTGAGAAAAAAAGGCTGAGTTTGCCGAGGGTATGGAGCTATAGCTGTATTCGTTGTCGAACCTTTTCTATGGAGGTGCAGTTTCGGAAAGTTTTTGCAGAGTTTTGAATGTTTAAAGAGAAACTTCTGTGTAGTGCAAAGGCGGTTTGCGATGGAGCAATTGTTGATGTTTGTTAGGTGGTTTTTGAAGATGTTTTTTTTTAAATTTAATTTATAAATATCTGGCTTAATATTATTGTTCATAATATTTATCAATTAGGGAAAATATTGTATTAAAACCATCGTATAATCATTAACAATGAGTCTTGCTCCGAAATCTTTCCGACGGATCGTGAAAACGACTTTTCTTTACAAACCAACTGCAAAAACTACTTTATTTTTTGATAAATACAGTTCTCACGTGTCTTTTATTCGCAAAACGCGATACAGTTTCAAAATATGTAAAAATATTTTCATCTATATCACTCTACTCCAATTTCTCTGCGTCAAAGACCCTCGGCAAGCAACCCCCCGAAAAACGTCAAAAAATCAATTTCTCTCAAAACATCTTATTCTCCCATTATGCCTCCAACCCCTATTCCACCACACTCGAAATAAAACTCTCAAGAAAGCCGAGCTCTTGACTCTTTCACGATCCGACGGTTAAGAGCACCAGCCACGTGCACGCACCTAAAACGATTTAGCGCAAGAAAAAGGAACGGGTACAGTAGTACCGTCAACATTTCCCCAAAAAGAATAAAAGTAGAGAAGTAGGTATTATAGGCTTGCGCAGAAGCGAGACTTACCGGATGCCGGGCGGCAGCTGCCGCTGCGACAGCTGCCGCGTTGATGCCGGCCGCGCTGCTGGGGTACATCCTCTTGGCGTTGGCGAGGTCGCTGGCGCGCTGGTAGACGCCGGGCGAGGGCGACGACGAGGCCGAGGACGAGGCGGCCTCCTTAATGGCTGCTGCGGCTGCAGCCGCCTCCTCGCGCTCCCCCCGCCTCGTTATCCCCGGAATAGTTGCGACGCTTACCAGCTCAGCGGCTTCAGGACAAAAGCTGTCTTGTGCTGCTGTTCCGAGCTTCTTGCCTGATGCTTATGCGCAGAGAACGGAAAAGCCTTGCGGGCTTGTCTTGGCTCTCTCTCTCTCTCTCTCGCTCTTTCTACTTCACTCGCCCGTCATCCCGCCGCCGCCAGGCCAACACGCAGCTCCGGAACGCTATACCTGCACCTCGGCGGCTCTCGAACACACAACTCGGGCACTCACTTTATTTCCAAGCACACATAACAACAACAAAGCACCAGCACTGCTAATTTCCGTTTGACGCGAGGAAAAACACGCTAATACAGATATATTAACACAGAGAAGACACACTGGCTGCGCAGAGAGTATAGAAGAGAACGCGGAACGCCTGCCTGGGAGCGCGCAGCACTGCAGGGACACGGGCTCACCGCGCCACGTTCGGATGTCAACTAATCAGGCGGTGTGCGCCGCGCCAGCCGCTCGGCGTATAGGCCAACGCCGCCAAGCCTCCCCTCCAGCGGCGCAACGACGCTACTCTCCCCCCCAGCCCGCTCGCTGCTCCATTCCGTGCGGAGAGCGCAGGGGGACGGGGATATAACCACGTGGTCTCTGCGTGTGCGGCGGTGCAGCGCTGTATACTCTCTCTCTCTCTCGTCTTCTTCTCTCTCCGCACTTTTACCTGCGCACCTGCGCGCGCTCAGAGCCTCTTTCTACACTTACGCCTGTGTATATAAGTGTGCGCAGGCACGAGAGGAAGTGTAGCTGGCTTCTGGCCGCGCGCGCAGCCGACGCTTCTCTCTCTCTCTCTCGGCAACGAGTGTCACGCCACGCGCTTTTTTTTTCTTTTTTGCTTTATGCAGAGCCGCTGTCGGATCGATGGAAACGAGTCTTGGAATGCGCGTATGATGAATGCAGGCTCGGAGCGCGAGCTGGATGTATGGTAAAGCGGGGACTTGTAAAAATAAAGTATAACCGATGTTATATAGGCCTATAAAAAGAATATTCCAGGCCTGTGCGCGCCCTGAATAAGCCGACTGCTCGCCGAGCTGATAATCAGCCTAGTTAAAAGCGCTTTCTATCGGATTTACGTAAGGCGTAAAAATTTACAAGAGTCACTTCACGCAGCTGAGCATCGGCTCGTTATCGGTATGCATGTTCGAGTGTGGATACGATCGATCTCGACACTCTCTCTCTCTCTCTCTCTCTCTCTCTCGCTCATGCCGATCGTGATTTTGCCCGCTCTGTGCGGGTATATATCTAGCCGCCTTTCGAATGAGCATTCTAACGGTAAATATGTACCGCAATACGACACCTGACGATATACATTCCAGCTAATTTTGTCTGGGAGTATATTAGATTGATATGAGAAATAGTCGATGGGTTACGGAGGCTATTATTGATGGCATAACGCGTTTTTTAATGGATATACATATTTAAAGGCATTAGCGATAAACGCGCTCACAAAAACTTAATCAACGTTCAATCTACGAGCTGCGACTTGTAGACAAAATAAAGAAAGTTGTTCGTGTGGATCAACGATTTACAGACGCTAATATGTGTCTCTATATTGGGATTTAAAGTTTCATGGCGGATCAAAAAGTGGGGAGCGTCGTTTCTTATGGTAAAATGGAAGAGTGGGGGAAGCGCAATTCACTGCCTACCTTCAGCCATGACACTTTAAATCCCAATATGACATTTTTTAGAGCGCCCGAAGATTATCGTCAACAATCTGGTAATCGGCAATCTAACAAATCTTATATAGATCGCAGTATAATGAAAATTATTATTGCGCAAGGAATAAAGAGTGAAAGATAAAAATAAAATATCGACAACTTCACCTGTTTATTTATTTGCAAATAAACCAATTTGTTACAAACGATCGAAAAAGAGTTACAACGCGCCCGATGTTGATATATTTACAGAGCGACCTGCGTCTGAAAAAAATATGAACTGTAATATATTTCACAGCGCTATAAGCGTCTAATAAAAATTTACAACTCCTATAAATAAAATAATATCACCAATCGCGCATTCCAATCGTTAAAACTCCGTCATACCCGCGTTCCTCGTTTCGCAAAGCTCCATAATCGGCGCGTATTACACACTCCCGGCGCTAGCTAAAGTTTCGCCCGGCTCTTTTTCATATACCAGCCGCCGCTCGCGCTGAAATTTTGATAAACTTCAGAATTTAATTACGGGTTATGCACGCGCAATTTGCATAAGCAAATTGACGCGTGAAATAAAACCGCCTCGGCAGCAGCAGCAGATTTCGCGCACACCCACACACATGCGCACTTTTATCTCGCTATTTCAGAGGGGGAAAAAAGACCGCAAGGGGGCGCCCGTATGATTATTCATGCAAACGACTTTGTTTCTACACACAAAGCAGGCGCGCAATTATTTAAATACCTTCGGCTCTCTCTTTTTTCCTCTTTATATTTTTTTCCGCGCGCGCAGCCTTTTTCGCAGCACGGCCCCGGCATTGTGCGGCAACCCCTCCCCCCTCCAAGCACGCGTATTATGCGCGCGTCGCGGACGTGTCCGGAAGCTCTCTTCAGAAAATTAAAGGCCTGCGCGCGCGCGAGCTTGCTTTTCTTCTTCTACGCCGGTTTTTTTTTATTTTTATCTCCGAGTCCCTCTTTTTCCGCTGCTTTTTGTGCGAGAGCAAGCACAGAGGGAATAGAGAAAGGGGAGAAGGAAGGCGGAGAGGCTCCTTTTCGTTTATCACTTTCCACGCGCTCGCGCGTGCATCGCGATGTGTTTTCCGCAAGCCACGCCAGAAATCCCTCTTTTTCATGTCAACCTCGTGTATACTCGTACATGGAGCTTTCCTTTATTCATGATTGCGATAAGAAAGCTTGGTTTGAGAAAAAGTCGAGAAATCTGTAAAACGGTTAAAATATAAATTCTTTCTCTCAGATTAATAAATTTATTTTTTTTGTTTGCTATTTAATAATACTTATTCTATTTAAAATTGAAGTGATTACTTTTAACTTGTATCGTGTAGGGCTCAGAGTTGCAACGTGACTATGACGCTCGTCACAAGACGGTCTTGAGACGGTCACAGGACCATCGAAAATGTGACCAAAATCGTCACGCTTTATGAAGTTGTCTAATATTTAATTTATGACATGACCAAAAATTTTAAGACCGTCATTTCACATCTATATGGATGATGAGGATGATGGGGGTTTGACCATCTTGCCATGTGACAATTCAAAATATAACCGTCATTTTACATAGAAAACTTGTAGTGAGAAGTTGTCACAGTTGTCACAAGACGGTCTTATTTTGTGTCTTATGACAAATACAAAAATGAAGCATCATTTTGCATCTCTGGTAGGGCTCAAATAAGACACACTTTATTAATCAACAAATTTCACAAAATAGAAAACCATTTAGTAGCTCATTAGAATCTAATTATCCCCAAGATAGTCCCCCAACTAAAACTTAATAAGTCCATTAATCGAAGTACCATTACGATTTAGAGCAAAATTCGAAGCAGCCCCACAGACGCAGACACGTCGCGAGAACATCAATTTCCACTCTCGCCTCCTTTTTTCTGGAACAGCCCGTATTTAGCCATCCCTCCTCCAGCGCTGGGGCTCTTGCTCGGTGCCAACTTCGCCCCAGGCATCCCGAAGCCGGCCAGCAGCGAGGAGGGGCGAGCCCGGCGCAGACTCATTTTTTCCGTCTCCTCTCTTATTTTTTTTATTTTCCCTCGGCATCACGCACTCTCAGAGAGAGCTGCAGCTCGCTCTCGCGTAATACACGTCAGCGCGCGCGCCGAGCTAACCCCCGGCTCTACAAACTGCTTCTGTCGTGGCGTTATCTTTCTACCGCCAGTGCCGGGCGTGTATAGAGCCTGGGCTTTCCTCTCTCCGAGCTCATCTTTTCCTCCCCCTTTTGTTCGTGTTTGTCAGAGCTTTTTTTTCCCTGCTCCCTCATTCTTCGCTCTTTCCGTATTCTGGACGAGGCTTTTGATTATCGCTAGTGCGCTCTTTTAATCACCTTAGCGGCCGTTTCTTTTGTGGGAACTAGGACTCGAGGGGAGCTCTTTAATAGGATAAAGCTATTTTCGTATTACTGTTTTTTTCCTTCCTCCTTCCTGCACTCTAAGACTGCCTGATCTATAATAAATGTAAATTCCAGTCCATAAATTTGTTCCGCGCGCCGCGATAACGTATTACTACTGCAGGTGAAAAACACACTGGCAACTGCTTTTTTCGAGCGAAATAAAACAAAAGCGCCGAAGGAAGCAGAAAGAGAGAAAAAAAGGCACAATCTAATAATATCGCAGGAGGCACGAAACAGCAGGCGCCACTTGACGCGCGCGCGCATCGATTCTCATATACTCTCACTCCCCCTTGTGCACTTACACACCTCTCCAAGCTCTCTCGCTCTCTCGCTCGATGACGAGACAGACTCCTCTCTTCTCTCCGCTTCTATACACTTCCCTTCGCTTTCTCTCTCTCTCTCTCTCTCTCTCCTCTCTTTATCTCTTCTCCGACTCCGCCCCCGTCGCGCACTGCCGTACTTACGAATTTACGCCCTTCGCCTCCATTACTCCCGGCGTATATAATACAACCTGGCCCTCTTTCTTTTTTTGCAATCCCAATGCCGCTCCTCCTCGCGTTATCGAGTATAATGCCCGTCTCTCTCTCTCTCTCTCTCGCCCCTTTCGTCCTTTTTGCGACGGCTTTTTCTTTTTGCTCGAGAGGGCGACTGGCTTGATTGTATACAAGAAGACGCGCGCCAGTGTGGCTTAAATTAAAAGGGATTTTTTATCGGGGCGGCGTAATTGCTTTGGGCTCTCTTTCTGGATTTTCGGGATATACGCACGTCATGCGTCGAGCGCGGATTTTTTTCTGTTTCGGCCGGATGAAAGTTTAACGTTTCGACGCGGCGGGTCGGATTGTTTGTTTGCCGAATGCTAAAGCTGATGTATATCGCGAAATGCGGTTTATTGATATTGCGCGCTCGAGTCGTTACACGTGTCGGCGATTATTGAAAATAAATACGCGCCGCGACGCGAGATCTTATCGGCGTTGCATAATATCGACGCGGGTAAATAAAATAATAAATTATTCAACGCGAACGCGGTATTTAAAATAACGCGATAAAGTAGCCAGATGGCTGGGTATATCCTAATTTTCGAAAATAAAGCGGATTGATGGAATTAAAAATGAGTAATGACACAGGGACTTGTCATGGGCGGTAGTTGCTGGGGTAATAAAGATTTTGAGCATTATTTTGAATCGGATTTATCAAATGAAAAGGCCAGGCACATTGTTTATCGCTCGGCACTATTATCGCCGTACTATAACGGGCCCGTTATCGCCTCTATATATCTATCGGCTAATTCAACCAAAATTCGATCTCGTTGCATAAGCCGGCTACTGTAATGCACACACTGTATATCTGTAAAGAACGTTACGCTATTGTTTAATCGATGTAGCGAATTGACGTACTCTTTTAACACAAAGGTGTAATGCCGAATTAATAATATTGATAGTTGGTAAATGTGCATTAAACTTTCGATAATTTAACGACGCATTCTGCTAGGTTTGTTTTAAAATATATTAACATTATAATAGAATCCAAGCACAAAACGAAATTATAGTAAAAAGAAAACATACAAAGCACAAATGCATCTCTCTTAGTCTGCAAGCTCTGAAACTTGCATCAGCCCTCACGAGGCTTTCCAATCTCCTTTCACTTCTCCCTCTCTCTCAGCTACTCTCATTATCCATCTTTCCTGAAGTCTCCCTCTCTTTCTAGGAACCCCTATAGGCTCTTGACGGCACACTTTTGCACTGTGCGCTTATGACTCTCCCCTAGAGTCGCGTGGGCGCATCGCCGGTAAGATTAAGTGTCAGCGAGAGTAGTAGGCGCGCGTGCAGGAAAGGGCAAAGTGATAATAACCGCTCGCGGCGAGCTTGCGGGGAAAGTAGCGCAGGGGAGAGTCGCAAAGGGGTGTACTCGCGTATTAACCCTTTCTGTGCCGGCTGCGAGCGAGGCCGGCTTTGAGAGAAGGTATATAGTGGAGAGAGTGTGCTGCTTTTATTAGTGTTTTTGCTGGATGTGGATCGTGCCGCGAGTTGAAATGGACGATGCTGTGTGTATCGATGTTTTATTATTTTTTATTTTCTCAATGTTCAATTGTTTGAATTGTTACAAATATTTTTGATTTTTCAGTTTTTATACCAGTAAATGGAATTCCGCTTGTTTTTAAGAAATAAAATATTTTATCTGTATCTGCAAAAAAGAAAGTAAAAGTAGAAAAGAGAAGCTTTAATTTTTAAGTATTTTAAATAAAAATATTAAACATTTAAAAATTCTGAACCGTAAAACATATCGAACAGAAATTCATTAAGAATTAAATCGAATGTTTATCTTCGTTTTGCCATTTCACTTGATTATATATAGATTTTAAATGCCCATCGATATTTTTATATCAAATAATTTTCATTTTTAAAAAGCTGTTGGTTTATATTTTTTGATTTTTGAAATATTTAATTTTATTTAATATAGCTGAAACTGTGATAAAATAAATTCTACCGTAAAAAAATGGGTATCTATAGAGAAAAATTGTGAATCTTAGACTATATATGTTGTAACTAGAAAACCTCTAAAAATAAATTTTTCAAAAATATGATATTTTTTTCAATTTTACTTGAAAAAAATTATCAATATAATCCAGTAGCAGAAAAATGCTATTTTTTCTATCACGCACTTAACCAGCCTTCCACCTGCATTTACCCAGTTCTCAGTAAAACCATATTACGCCCAACGAGCCAAATAACACCTTTCCCATCAACACTTCCCCACACATCGCTGCATCAGCCACATCATATCCCCACTACGCACTTTATTGCGTAGCCATAAAAATGGCACGACTCTGTTTGAGCACCTTCACGCGAATTCTCAGGAAGGAAAATGAAAAGTCAGAGAAGCGCGCAGATGAGCTTCCGCGTCAGCGCGCGAAGTGGAAAGCTCAATGTAAAGCGCGCAAAGCCGCGACACCCTCCAGGATTCATCTATCCTTCAGCGAGGGCAAATCGATCAGCGGATATATTTGTAAGTCTCGGCTCTCTCTCTCGGCTTTCTCTCTTTTTCTCTTGCTATCTATCGAAGCGAGAGAGGGAGGGAAGATATATAGGTGTATATGAGCTTTCCCTCGGGGTGAGGCACGCGCGTAGAGGTCTGACTTATCGAAAGAGACGATCTGCCGTCGGCTCGGCAATAGATGCGCATCTGGATGCGGATGATTTCCCGCTCGCTTTCTCTATACTCCTAGGGGTCATGTTTTTTATCGTATAAAGGAATTTTTATAGGATAGCTGAGAAGATTATTTTTGAGGTTATGTTGTATTTTATTTCGACTATTTTTATGTCTTTTAATGATCCAATATACAAATTTAAAATGATTAAATATTTTAAAAGTATTATTCTTTTTTGTGATTAATTGATCTTTATAAAGAAAGGTCATTATATTTTCCATTGCGCTTACACGTTCAATAAGGCTCGCTATTAACGATTTACACGAGCTATCCTCGACGATAAAAACTAGATTGATGCAGATAGTCGTTCATTGTTCGCGACTAACCACTCTCGCAACTCTTTCAATTGTACTTTGAATAAATAATGGACATAATTTGCGTATAAATACAGCCTTATCTCTCTTCCAAGTATTCTGAACTCGTTTATTGATATACACATGGTCAGCATATTAAAAAGCATAATTTCCTTGAATATTATAGATGCTATTCAATATTTTACCTTAACACGATATAAACTTTTTTATACGCTGCTCGAGTTCTTCTACAGTTGTACAACTTTTTTTTCTGAGCTTGAAAATCAATGGTAATACGACCATCTATAGAATTAAACATCAGGACAAGCATACAAAGTAAAACTACATATGTACTATATTGTGAATTTGCGTCAAAATTACGACAATAATCTGAAAAATTCTACGGTAGTACAGAAAAAACTTTAATATTAAAAATTTTTAATTATCTACAGTAGCTACTTTCTACAAATCCATAAACGCAAAAACTACATCCAAAAAACATTATCCACCTGAAAACCAGCAACCGTGCAAACCTTCCACTCATAACACCATTCAAACAGCCCACAATGACTGCAGCAGCTTTTAGTTTCACGCCCGAGCTTATCTCCCTCTATATATATATAACCCCACACTTAATGTTCGCTCGATCCTCGATATATATTAAACAGTAACCGCTGGAAAAAAGCTTGCTATATATAACTTAAGCCGCGTGTACCTTTTGCTTTCTCCGCGCGCGGGTTTCGCCGTTGGGTTAACGGTCTCGATCTTTAGGCGAGATTGTTACCCGTCGAGCTGATTACGCTGTATAGTGATTGGAACTGTTTACGCCTGGAAGGGCTCGTTGTTTTTTCGGGATTGAGTGATTGAGTTATTAAAGGATGGCGAGGCTCGTAATTGCTAATTTATTAATTAAAATATTCGGATTCAAAAAAGTGTGTAGGTACGAGGGTTCTTATACTTTGGTATAGAGATCTAACGCACTGTATGAGTATTTCAGCTGAGCGGTTGCAATTGCAATAGTTCAACTACCCGAACACGCAATCGTAAACGCGCAGTGCGTCATAAATAATCGCGTAAAACCAAAGCTAGCGATCGCTCGCGATGTTACATAAAGCTCTCATTAAGAAAGCACCTGCGCGAGCTGGCTTAGAGATACGCGAATCTCCGGAATATGCATCGGTTTAATCGTTTCTCTCGATACAGAATATATATAAATTAAGCATAACCCTTCTAGAACAGCTGTACACGGTCAGCTTGTCGCCTATAGCGCGAGTAGTTCTTGTCTGCATGTGTAAAAGGAAATATGAATTAGAGTGGATTGCTTCTTGGAGAAAAGTTTTTAAGTTTGTACAAATAATTATTTAAACTATAAATGAATTAATTATACTATTAGGATATTTGTGGATTTTTAAAGATTTATAGAATAAATTTTAAAAATTCTTTAAGATATTTTATGAAGTTAAATCTTCTATTGATGTTTCATCAAATTTTTTTTTAATATGTAAATATTTAAGAAATAATGTAGCAAAAATAATATGATATCTAAAAAGTTTAATATTGTCCTCTTTAAAAAGTCTCTTTATGCACTTTAAAATAGAAAAAGAAACATTTGCCTTAGAAAGTTTATTATTCAAATAGAATGAGTATAAATTAAAAAATTGTGATTCTTTTCTATCATAGTATATTAATATATTCAGTATAATAAAATTTAATTACTAGGTAAACCTCTGCAAAATAAGTTCAGACAAGATACTATAACTATTTCGTAATATAGGTACATTAAGTGTTTCTATACATGTATATTACAGGTTACAAAAACAATTACATTAAGGAAGAAAAACGCATTTAAAACATTAAGAGTTAATTAGTCAACGAGCTTTCCGCGATTTGGAAGATCGAAACGTAGAGCAATAACGGAAATTTC